>JACEGR010000672.1:0-231115 GCA_014170235.1 Listronotus bonariensis
AATAATAGGTTTATTATAAAATCGTTTATTTAACAAATCTAAAGCCACTGTATAATTTACATTTGTTACTTCTAAACATTCTAATACCCTTTGAGCTTCTCCCTCCAAAAAGTCCAATAAGTAGTAGAATTTTTGAATATTATCTAAACAAGGATTTTTGTGGACTAGGGTTTGAAAGGTATCAAAAAACTGTGGAAACTTATCATATTCGCCTTTGAATTTTGGTAAACCTAAGCTAGGTAGCTTTGCTCCACCTGTAGGTGGGCTGACAAGATTTAAACCTGGTTGTAAACCTGGCTGAAAATTAGCATTTAAATGTAAGTTTTGGTCTACGATTTTAAACCTTTCGATATGTGCTTTGGCCGCAGCAATACCTGAAAAATATTGTTGTTCAAATTCATCATTATCCCTAAAATCAGATTTTGATTCGTCTAAAATTTCAATCTCCAACCTGTTCTCTTCAAATTCTCCAAAGATAGGTTCTATGTTTTCTAAACGAACAGTTAATTCCGATAACTGCGATTCATCGCTAAAATGTGATACAAAGTTATGAAACTTTTTTAATTGTTGCTTAATTTGCTCACGTCTTTTTATTAATCTATTCATTTTTTCATCTAAATCTGCAGAAGCAGTTTTCTTTCCCATTTTAACTAAATACTAACAACGAACTTAACAAAAGAACGTTCAAACACTAAAACGTTGACTAAGCGCAATAATATTTATAACGTAAGGTCTTGCGAAAAGGCATACTATCCGAAAACTCCTAATATTAAACGAGGCGCGCGAAGCTACGCCTTCACTATCGTTTGTTTTGTTGGTTGCAGACCTTGCAGGTCCACTCTGACTAATAATGGATTCTAAACCTAAATACGCGATATTGCCTAAAAGAAATGGCTACACATTCCGAAATCACCTATCAAGGATTTTTATTTATCAAAATCTACTAATAAACCAAACATTCCTAAAAAGTACGAGCGATTACCCCGGAAACTAGGAAAATACGGGTAAAAGGATGGAGACTTACCAGTTTGCTATGCCGCCGGCCGTGGCTTCCTAACTTGTCGAAAACACTAAATTATCCGGTTCGATGGAACATAAATGTGCAGTACAATTACTGCAATTATTTTCTCTTATACTTTTGAGTAAATGAAACTAACTAATTTTTAAATGGACTGTATTACTAATATTACTATAAAAATCTAACCTAACCTAACTGCACTGGCCGACGGCTCGTTGAAGAAGAAGGAAGAAAAAAAAGTTTAATCATTGTTCTTTTTCATCTCCATGTGAGTCTTACCACGGTTGCCACGGTTGCCAAATGTCCATAAACCATTTATTTTGAAACACAAATTTAAAATGCGTATTGGGCTCGAACAATATCTAAGTGTTTAATTCTTTTTAACTGTTCATTTGAACTACAGGAACGAATTGCAGATTGATTATCTTCATAAATAGTAACTTTTAACTGTTTAACTAAGCCTAATTCTAATAACAAATTACGTAGCCAACAAGCTTCACTAATACAAGAACTTAAGGCGTTCCATGATACAATATTGCCAAATACATATAGACAAAATCCACTTGTGGATTTTCGATCAGTAGTATCGCCACCCCAATCTGCATCAGCATATCCTGACATAACATCATTATTTTTTCTATAAAAGATTAATTTAAGTTCAAGTGTTCCTTTAATGTACCTTAACACTCTTTTTAATGCACTTAATAAGTTGTCACTTGCACAATTTTGATATCTAGATAATAAACTAATACTAGAACATAAGTCAGGTCGAGTCCCTAACATAGCATACATGATGCAGCCAATAATTTGCCTACATTTATTTTCAATATCAAGGCTCTCAGACTTTTCACCTTTTAAGCTATCATAGTTAAAGTTGCAATCCATTGGCGTGCATACAGGTTTGCAATCGAACATACCAAATTTAGTAAGAACATTTTCTAAATATTTTTTCTGTGTTAATACAATCATACCACCATTTATGTCTTGTTCTATAGATATACCTAGAAAATAACTTAACAAGCCCAGATCTTTCATTTTAAAGGACAAATTTAAGTTTAATTTTAAATTGCTAATTTCTTTTACACAAGATCCAGAGATTAAAATGTCATCTACAAAGATTATTACATATATAATTACATCTTTAGTCATTTTTATGTATAAACAGTTGTCACATTTATTTTTATAAAAACCTTCGTTTAACATAAAGTTATCAAATTTTTTATACCAATATAGGGGTGCCTTTTTCAAGCCATAAATGGCTTTATTTAGTTTACAAACTTTACCAGTCATTTCACAACCCTTAGGCAAATACATATACAAATTTTCTTTTAATTCACCATGTAGAAAAGCATTGCAAACGTCCATTTGATAAATGGTCCACCCTTTCTGAACACACACAGCCAAAAAGCTCGAACAGTAGTCAATCTGACTACTGGACTATAAACATCTTCCATTACATTTTGCTTAAACCCCCTTGCTACTAATCTACATTTAAATTTATGTATCTTACCTTCTTTATCCTTTTTGATCTTAAAAACCCATTTGCTATCTATTATCTCACATTTTTCTGGTTTTTTACAAGTTGCCAGGTATCATTTTCTTCTAGGGCCTTGATCTCCTCATCTATTGCTTCTTTCCACCTATCTGCATAATTACTCTTCATTGCTTCCTCGTATGTTGTGGGCTCATCAACATCCAAGCTAAAAAACTCGTATCATATTCTGTATATAAGTGTTGTGGCATTTTTAGTACTCGTGAAGGTCTTAATCTTTCATTTCTCTCTCTAAAAGGTATTTCATTTAATGATTGATCCAACACTGGTTCTATAATATCCAAATTTTCTTCATTTAATATTCCATTTCCTGGTTCATCCACTAAATTTTCAAAAATACCCTCGTCAATCCCTTTTCCTTCCGCTGGGATTGAATCTAGATCTAAAGAAACAGATTTTTGTTCTAAACATTCATCTTCTTTTGCCATGAATGTTATCTCTCTTTCTATAGCAACCTTGTTCTCTTTTTCATAAAAAATTCTGTAACCTTTAACATTCTCAGAGTATCCAACAAAAATTCCATTTTTACTTTTCATATCAAGCTTCTTTCTTTTTCATTAGGTATATATGCCCATACTTCACTACCAAATATTCCTTTTACCATGCTTATATTAAAAGATCTTTGAAATAACAACTCATAAGGGGTCTTACCTTCTACAGGACTCTTTCCAGTTCGATTTAGTAAGAAAACTGCAGTATTTGCTGCCTCTGCCCAAAAGCTTTTATCCAACTTACTTTCAGCAAGCATTGCTCTCACTGCTTCCATTATTGTTCGAAATTCCCTCTCGGCTCTGCCATTTTGTTGAGGTGTGTAAGGTACCGTAAACTCTTGCTTTATACCATTATTTTTACATAACTTGCCTACAGAAGCATTCACAAATTCAGTGCCATTGTCACTCCTTAACACCTTAACTGTTTTTCCTGTTTGATTTCGAAAATAAATTAAAAATTCCCTAAGATTTTCATATACATCACCTTTATTTTTTAGAAAGTAAACAAATCGATAGTTGCTGAAATCATCTTTTAATAAAAAAATATAGCGGGAATTATTTAATGATGGTTCTTCCATAGGACCACATAAATCTAAATGTATTATACCCCCAGGCTCTTTTGCCCTGCTGGCATTTATGTTAAAAGGTTCCCTACAATATTTCCCCTGAACGCAAGAACTGCAAAACTGTTCAGTTTGTTTAGCTTCAATTTTATTCTTATCTAAAATATTCTTTACGAATCTAAAGTTTTGATGACCTAGAGCTTTATGCCACCATTTGAGATCATGACTATTTTTTACAAAAAAACATGTATTCCCCCAAATTTATCCAATTTTGAACATTGGCATGTGTGTTCAGAAATATTAGACCACTTAAACAACATTTTAAACAATTTTTCACATCTAATTGCCATAGCTACAGTGACATTATCTTTATTAACAAACTGTGCCTTTTCAGCATCAGAAAACAATGACAAACCCTTATCTAAAGCTTTTCCTTGTGAAAATAAATTTACTTTTAAATTAGGAACAAAAATACATCATACAAAGTGACAGAATGAAAATTTGTACCATTATAGGCAGAAATACAAATGTTACCTTGTCCTTTTACCTCCAAAGTTGCACCATCACCAATTTTCACATATTTTGGTTCTTTTAGCTCCGCAAAACTACAAAAAAGGTCTCTGTCTTTGCACATATGTTGGGAGGCTCCACTATCCATATACCATTCCATATTTACTTGGGACTGAATGTCATTTGACACTGCTACAAGTGCAAAAGCTCCACCGTTACCACTGGCATTATTTCGTGAAGATTTGTCACGTTCTTCTTTTTCTTCTTGGCAAAACAATCCTTTACCAAATGATAGTGAAATAAAATATATTGAGAAATAATTCTAGTCAAAAATTTACATTATTCTTTTTAACAGCCATTACTTGACAACTTCTTGACGTAACGTTTTTATTAAACTAGCTCTAACCTTAAAAAACTAAAAACACTAAACTCAGTATGTCATTGTTGCCAATTGTAGATAATAAAAAACAACACTAACTTGATTTTGATTGCTACAACTACATATATATATATATATATATATATATATATATATATATATATATATATATATATATATATATATATATATATATATATATATATATATATATATTTATATATATATATATATATATATATATATACATTTCTTAATATTTACATCTTAAGTATCTAATTATTTGTTGTATAGGGTGACGCTTTTTCGTTGACCTTGCAGGGTGTAGCGAAAACGAGAAGAGAAGGAATCTGATTGCTTAATCTCGATTTCAATTTTTAAAACAATTTTATGGTAAAATTAAATCATGGCTAACTGGATTTGTTTTGAAGATACAGAGTGTTTTTCAAATTTTGTCAATTTGGCCAGGCACTTGTAACTCGCTTAATATTAAAGATAAAAAAAATTGTAAATAGAAAAGTTTTAGGGATTTTTACGAGGAATTCAGTTTTCATATTTTTTCCATTTACTTTTATTTGAAAGTTATAACACAAAGTTGGGTTTTTTAATGAAGCAATCTGTATATTTTATCAAGATTGAACAATTGAAAGGCCTCCTTAAGAGCCATAAAAAATATAACATTTGATATATTTAGTTTCTCATAGCTTCGGAAATATAGCAATTTTCATTTTTATACGTAATAAACTAAAATTAAAGGTTACGCCTGGTAAACTCAAAGCTGGGTTTGGGGAACATTGGCGCTATCCGATCAATGTATGATCATTGGCTGGGCATGTTTCCGAGCCTACGACGCGACGTACCATCTCCGTCGAAATTAAAAATTTAAACAAAACGCACCGAGACACGGTCGTGCTACGGTGCTGGTCTTGTGCGGCATCCCTGCGGTTATGTGTAGCCAGACTTTTACCTATAATACACTTAAACTTTGAAAAAAAATGAACAGATATAAATAGAAAAATCAGTTTTAATTAAAGAAAAAGATATACATACATAAAACAATAGAGTCTATTGCCAAGCTGAGTAGCTTGACAAAAATGCTTTTGAATTTTTCAAATTTATTTGTCCCACTTTCCTCTATCATCGTGAATCTCGGCTCGGTGCGGTCTTGGTGCGGTTATGTGTGGCCAGGCCTTAATCCTTTAAAGCGCTAAACTTGGTATATGACCCTTAAACATTAAAAGCCCGTTATGAACGGTATAAACCAGTATGAAACCCGTAATGGTTATAAGTTTTGTGGCTGCACAAAATTACAATATGTTTATGAAATTGCAGGATGTAAGAAATTTAGTTTAAAAATTTTTGTAACTTATATTTCCATATTTTTTCTATTTTAACGACCACTGTCAAAAGTCAATAGATTTTAAAATGGTATGTTTTGCTAACTTCTTTAGTTATTTTTAAATTACTAAGTAAATAGGACGGGTATTTTTGCGGCCCTTATTACAAAGTTAAAATTCATTTTTTTTCAGAAACTCAGTTTTTGCCAGTTTGACTCAATGTGGACAGTACCCACACCCATCTTTTGTCAAAAAGTAAATATAATGGTTAAATTTTACGAAAATTTGACTAGAAATGCATTAGACTACTCAAAACTTTTTTCTGCGACGGGAAAAAAATTTAACATTTTATCTCTGTTAAGAGGTACTAAAACGTAACGATGTACAAAATTCCTTCTTTTTCGGGAAAAAAGTGAATATTTTTTCAAACGATACTCATACACGTAAACTAAAAGTAGATAATTAATTTTAGAATATTTTATTGAACAATACTTACATTTTCTGTTTACCAAAAGTACAATTAACCATTTTTAACTTTATAATTATTTAAAATGTTCTATTTAAATCTACCAAATTAAGAAACTACATTAACAAATAATAATTTATAATTCCTTGTTTTCCATAGCAGCGCAGGTCTAATTGCCGTTTTACATACAACAACCTACCAGTTTACAACTTCAAATTTCACATTATAATTTTTTGATTTTAATAATTTTTCTTTCCAACATTAAGTTGTCTTTAGTCACAGAAAAAATAATAGTTAATTACACAGGAAAAAAATAGATTTCATCTTTCGGTTTTTTGTCTCCCTTCGCTTCGTGCTAGGAAACAACAGGGCCGTACGCAGGCAGGGAGTCGTAATAGGGGCAATTACTTTCTTTGCTCTTCGATTTAATAATTCCCTGAAGGAAAGTGTGTTTATTCGACAAGTTTGGAAGGTAAGGACTTTTTCTGAGGGCAACACAACTGGATCTAAAATCAAGAGCTTTTGCCTTTGTATGTGTAAGGAATATTCAACTAACAAACTAAAAGAAATTAATATAAAACTATAACTTTTAATAGTACATTATAAACGTAGGGAATAAAGTGGTATTTTAAATCTCGAGACAAAAGTTTATAGCCCGACCAACGGGAGGGCTATAATTTGTCGAGATATTTAAAAACACTTTAGTCCTGAGGTATACATACTATTTTATGCACTTTAGAATAGGTAAAACGTTACAAAAATATTTATTATAAATAATAAAATAAAAATAAAAGTAAATGTTTTCATTGAAGATTACACGACAGCTAACAGACATGAATAACAGCACGCTAACCGAAACCAGTAATTTTCCGTATCTAATATCAGTAGGGTAAACACAAATATTAATAATAATAAAAATTAAGTTGTTCTTTATAGTTAATATTGTTCTAAACACGTTACAATTTTATTATTATGTTATAGGAACATGTCTTTCAGGTTTGGCATATTTGACTAATAACATTTTTGAAAATAAATATCTAAATTTAGCTTTTTATTTCAAATAAATTTACTTTAAATCCCTAAAGTGCATAAATAATGTTCATTAATTACTTGGGAAATAAAATTTTTAAAAAAATTAAAGAAATTATTTGTTTATTAGTAGAGTTCTCGCCAGTAGAGAAGATGCCACGGCATCACCACTTCTGTCTTACTTTCAATTATTCTCCTTTTTGTTGTTCGCACACGATGTAAACGACGCGTTTAGACAGCGATAGTTGATTGCCGTCTTTATTTGTATGACGCTTGTGGCATCTTTGTAACTGGTTTTTAGTCTACCATAATATTATTTAAAAAATACCGCTTTTTTATATGACATAAGAGTTTTTCTCTGTCATTTAAAATCTTATATTTTGAAGACTCACAACCACGCGCAATCAGTTTTGACACTGGAGAGATTTTCTTGAACGCGTATATAGATATCGATATGTCCAATAATTTATATATAAACAATATAGGAACTAAATATATTTTAAATTATAAAAACAAAATTAAATCAAAAATTTTTATTCGGCGAATACAATCATATCAATTTTAACATCTGTAGGTGTTAAGGGAATATATTGAACAACTTGCTCTTTGAATGCTACTGCGACAGTCGCAGGAGGTCTTTCTTGGATTTCTTTTAGTTTTGTAATGTACCTATCATAATATCCACCACCATGTCCCATTCGGTCACCATTTTTGGTAAAAGCGACTCCTGGGCAGATAATAAGATCAAGTCCTCCTAAAATATGGAGCCAATACTGAGTTTTGAATAGACTTAGGCTTCAGCTAAGATACAAGCGGTGAGAGGCAGAGAGGCAAACCTCTGTAGCGGTGGCCGGTACTGACTAGGATGGTTTCTGGTAACTGTCAAAGCGGCATTTTGAAATCAGTTTACATATTCATTATATTAGAAACTGTCAAAGCCTATATTATTATTATTAGCTTTAAGCGCAATGCGGCGCCGCTTTAACGCTCACTTATGTTGCAGTTTAAATAAAAATACGTTGTTTTATGCTAGCATAAAAAATAGAGGCATCGATCTAATGCTTGCCGCTAAGCCGCATGCCTCTCACCCTTTGTATCGTGGCCAAGGTCTAATGCAAGCCCCCTTCCTCCCGAACCAACTTACAATATTTAAAAAAAATGACAATAAATATGCTGTTATTATTTTTTTAATATAGCAAAATGTTTTAGAAATAATTGTTTAAATTGAAAGTGTTTTTTCATCCTCAACTGACATCAGTCAGGGCAAAATAATGAAAATCTGGTGTTGCTTAATTACATCATACTAAACTTTAGTAAAGTCCAAGCTGTAGCAAAGAATACACATCCATAGAAGCCCACAAGTGAGATTTCAGCGTATACCCTGAAATTTCAGTACCTACCCCTGACCACCAGATAGCAAAAGTTACATGTCGTTTGGCACGGAATCAGAAAATTGGTCGATGCTCATGTCGAATATTTTATTGGTCGATTGGACTACTTTCGCTATCTGGTGGTCAGGGTAGGTACTTAAATTTCAGGGTACGCTGAAATCTCATTTGTGAGCTTCTATGGGTATGTATTCTTTGGCTGCAGTCTAGCCTACTAATGTTCTTTTAATAACACAAAAAGCAAACATAATGTGATATACAGTATGTGCACGGATGGACTCTACATTGGGACAAATGGACCAAAAATTTAAATGTTCCAGAACAAAACAAAAACAATATTTACGTTGCTTTGTTTTGTACAAGGCCTCCAAACACTACAAAAATGTGAAAATGAACCAAAACAACAGTGCTTTATTTATAATAATTCAGCAAAATCTTACATTAAAAGATTTTAACAAATAAATAAGGATCCCATAGCTAAAATTTTACATGAAATAAACCTACACTTTTTTCTTCCTGTCATATTTTTTATGTTTAACACCTTTTTTACGTAATTTGCCTAGTTTTACTACAACACAATACTTAATTAATGTCAAAGTTTGTCAAAATATATTTAAATACAAAAATGGAAAACCATCAGGTATGCAACGATTTTGCAAATAGTTTTTCATACATAACTGTTAATTGACTCATTTGAAAATAACGAAATTTAATGGGTAAGCTTATCTTATCAACGTCTTTAAAATAGTCAAATGCAACTTTGTTGTAAAGTTAATAGGGGAGCCAATATTTCAAGAAATTAAAATTAACATGGGATTTCCTATAGCCAGTCGGCGACCGTCGTTATACCGTATACCGTTACCCGTTATACCGTTATACCGTACTTATGTCGAGAAATATAGATTTTGGGGTAATTTAAAATATATTTTGTAACTTACCTGTTTCCATTGCGTCTTCTCTAGCATCTTTCAAAGCTGGCTGTTTAATATTACATTTTGTCAAAGGTAAATTTTCCCAATCATCCATTGAGTGTAGTCGAACCATTTGCATTCCAGCTTTACTATATCTTTAAATATACAATATAATGGGGTATAAAAATGTACTGCAACTTCTTAATACAGACTATCCATGAATGGAGAATGGAAACAGACAAATGGATGAAAAAAATTGTTATTTTTCAAAAAACAGTTATTTTTGATAAAGATTTTTGCTTGTAAGAAAAGCAAATACAATAAAAAAATTATAATTTGTGTAGGGAAGATCCAGGAAGCCCCGCTCACCCAGGCAATTTAAATATTGTAATGTGTCAGTAAAGTATAGGTCTCTATTAAAAAAGGCGTTGGTTACTCAAATCTAATCAAGTCCTAGACATTCAGATTCTTCTAAATAATAAAATTATGGGCAGAAGTAGGGGAACCAACGATGCTAAATGGGGATTTACTCGGGCGTCATAGAAGACCTATTGGGTACAAAGCTTAGATGATAAGAAATGATAAGAAGAAAAACATTTTATAATGTATACCTTTTCATTGGTGAGGAAAGTGGCTATAGACTTTTAAATATGTCAAAAAATACTATTACTATTTCGGCTTGTGGAAATTATTCGGGTCGTACCGTTTTTATATTTTTAGATATCCTCAAATTATTTTCCTTAAAATAAAAAAAAGCCACGTTTAAAAATGTTAATCTGACTTTTTTTTGTAGCTCTATGTTTCGTTTACGTCACTCTCAAATTGTCAGATTAGTAGAATATACACTATTAAGCATGTAATTAACTCCCTTATCTTAATCTGACGCGCTCGAAAATTTCTGATTGTTATATTTTTGTTTTTTATGATCGGCCTGTATACGGAGCTCATATTTGGTGGAGGTACCTAATCGGGTACAAGATATCCTCCGATATAATAAGTTGCCGCGTTGTAGTAAATCCCATAATCCCCTCTTGGGCTCCCCTACCATAAAAGGTAAAACACAAGATAAAAAAAATATTTTAATTAGCTTCTTTATAAAAATAATATATATCCAGCTAAATGACAAATATATGGTTTGGTAGTTTGGTGCCACCTTAGCCAGAGTAAGTTTTTCTGGACGGTCTTACCCAATAATGCAATTTTTCCTTTAAAATTGCAATTTTCTTTAAAAACCTTTCAAAACATAATATTACTATAATGCATAATAAAGTACAATCAATTACCTACAAAACGTTTTTCAACGATTAAGAGATTAAAAGTAGTTTTACGGAGAGCAAATTAGCTAAATTAGCATTTTAGCTTTAGTGTTTGTATTAAGTGATAGATATCAAACGGATTAGAGGTTGCATTTAAAAATCCTGACGGTGGACGGCGTTACCGTCTGGGCGGGGCTTCCCGGACCTCCACTAAATGGTTCGCAAATACTCAAAAACTATTAATTTTTCAAGAGTAAACTAGTTTTATTTTTAACTTGTGAGCAAAATGTCAACCTATTTATTTATAATTATTTTTTAAATAACATTGGCGGTTATATTAAAATACAGACATTATCGATGACTTTTTTTTATCTTTGGACAAACCACGAAGGCTAAAAGCCTAAATACTAACGTACCGTGGGTGTCTTGAGCGAGGTAAGAGGGAGTTTGTTGACACGGGACTTAAATACTTGAAGATTTGGGGGGAAGGAAAGACCTCCGCGGGCAGCAGGTTCCACAATCTAGAAACAGGATAAAAGAACGAACAAAGTGAGAAGTTCGGGGGCCTCTCCAGTTGGACCGAATAGGGTTGCATACGCGCGGAACCACGAGTTTCTCTGTTGGGAACCGTGAATGGAGGAACTATACTGGACAATTCTTCAGAGCAGAAGCCATGGAAGTCCCTATAAAAAAGCGATAAATCCCCCACAGCCCGACGATGGGCAAGAGAGGAAGCCTTTCTGTAAGTGAAGGATCATTAATGAGACGAACAGCTCTTCTTTGAATAGAATCAAGAATGCTTAGGGTTGTGGGGGACGCCATGCCCCAGATATGAGAACAATATTCCAAGGGAGGTCGGATTTGGGACACATATAAAGTGTATAAATTAGAAGCGGAAAAATACTTTTTAGCTCGAAAGAGAAATCCAACCTTTTTGAAGCTGCCGTGGCTATAGATACAATGTGTTTATGCCAGTTAAGGTTACTTTCAAATGTGACGTCCACAAGATTGAAGGTGTCTTGTTATTTTGTTTAAACTAGGGTAGTGATAGGGGAAATATGGGGAATACCGACCACTTAAGGGAAATAATTAATATATATTAAACCAGCTGCATTTTAAAACTTTTTTGTGTAAAATTTAATAAAATACAATTATAGAGGACTAAAAAAGGCAGAACCCAAAATATTAAACAAAATAAAAATTTATTTCAAAACATTTCAAAATGAAAATGATCGGTATTGCCCTACCCATTTGGGTAATATCGACCATACTTGGACTATATAAAAACTTAAAAAATATGTCTTATTGACAAAATATCAATGAAAAAAATGTGTCAAACATTCATGGTAAATTTCAACATAAAACATAAAAGCTGTGTAGAAGAAATTTATGGCTGACAAAAATGACAAATATACACTTCTTTGCTGATCTCCACGCCAGCACATTCGGCATGTGCTGATTTTCCACATGAACAGGTCACCCACCACTCATTGTCCTTTCCGAATTCCTCGCACACAATGCAAGGGTCCGTGGCCTCTTCCAAATCAGTCTTCTTGCTTTGCTGGTCCTTGTTTTTCTCTGTATCATCATCTCTCACTAATTTTCGTTTGGTTCCCTTTAATTTCGCCAGTTCCATTTTTTTTACTTTTGCGACTTCTTTTTTCTCTAATTCTTCTTTATTTGGTGTTACAGTAAATAATTGGGAATGTGTTTTCTTGTTCTTTTCCTGGGTGGACCTTAAAAACCGGGGTAAAACTTGGCCGCTCATAAGTAGAGGATGAGTATTTGATGAGTCTTTTCGCGACAAGGAACATGATTGTGTTTTGGATGCATTAAAATGAACGAGATTTTTGACGCCCCAATCCAATATTAAATTAAGATCCTGCGAAAGAGATATCTGCATCCCTCTGCGTTTGTTTTCCAAGTCAGGTTTAGTGATGGGTTTAGGAACCTAAAAACTGGAGTGAAGAGTACTATCGTCGGCGAAACTATGAATGGAATTAGTTGTGGACGAGAGAAGGTCGTTGATGTAAAGAAGAAACAGCGTTGGTGCCAAAACTGAGCCCTGAGGGACTCCAGCATTTACTTGGTGAGAGCTTGAAGAATGGCCGTCCACAATAACTGATATACGTCGATCAGATAGATAACTAGAGAGCCAAGTACAGAGTTTAGTTGAAAGACCATAGGAGGGAAGTTTATTAAAAGTGCTGCATGCCAGACCTGGTCAAAAGCTTTGGATATATCAAGAGCAACGATCTGGGACTCACCTAGAAACTCAAGAGACTTATTCCAACAGTGTGATACGAAGGAAAGAAGATCTGCTATAGATCTTTTGTGGCGAAATCCATACTGCCTGTCATGCAAAATTTTGTGTTTTTCTAAGTACTTAAAAATTTGTGAATTAATTAATTTCTCCATTACTTTACAAAGAACTGAGAGAATTGAAATTGGTCTATAGTTAGATGGAAGAGATTTAGATCTTTTCTTGGGAATAGGTTGAACACGTGCAGCTTTCCAGCTCTCCGGAAAGATACCTGTGTCGTAAGAAATTCGAAAGAGCCGAGTTAAGATTGGTGCAAGTTCTGGAGCACATTTTTTAAAACGATTGCTGGTATGCCATCCAGCCCAGACGATTTCTTGGTGTTAAGGGAAGAAAGGATACGCTTAATGTGTTTTACCTTAAAAATAATATCGGGCATTTTATGAGGAACTGGGGTAACCGCTGGAATTGGATGATTTACGGAGGGTCAAAGGTTGAATTGGCAGCAAATTGTTTAGCAAATAGTTCTGCCTTTCCTTTAGCGGTAGAAATAATTTCATCTTCCAAAGTTAGTGGTGGGAAAGAACTGGCACAAAAATTCCTACTTATGTTTTTCGCAAAGGACCAGAAAGATTTGCTGCCATTTGAGCAAGAAAGAACTTTGTTTTTAATACGATTGTCGAAGGAGTCTTTGGCTTCAGAAATTTTTTGATTGTAGTAGTTTCTTGATTCAATGCTGGCCTGTCGGTTTTCTAGACTAGGATCCTGTAGAAACTTCTTGTGAGCCTGAACTTTTAAAATTCTAGCTTTATCACAAGATTTGGAAAACCAGGGTTTGTTATTGAATTGTTTGGGGTTCTTGATGGTGTGTGGAATATAGGTTTCAATGCCCAATTGAATTGATTCAGTTAGTTGATTGCTAATTTGAGAAGGATCACGAGAAGAAAAGCAGATGGAATTCCAGGGGTAAGTGGCGAAAAAGTCCCTTAGGCCATCCCAGTCGGCTGGAGTTGTAGTGCCATACGGTGCGTGGTGGCATGTATTCATTTACCTCGGGATCTGCAGGGTAAGATATAGTAACTAAGCTATGATCTGAGCGACCTAGCGGTGCTGTGACAGATGTTTGATAGAGTTCGGGGTTGGTAGTAAGAGAGAAATCTAGGGGATTTGAACTATGATTTGGTACTCTAGGAAAGTAGGTGGGTTTCATAATAAGGTTGGTAAGAGAGTTACTGACTGCGAAGATTTCGGCTGCTCTGCCTTGGAGGTCAGTTTTTGAAGAGCCCAGCCAATCCTTATTATGGACATTGAAGTCGCCAAGCACGATTACTTTAGCCGATGGAAACTGAAAAATTATGCTATCGATTTTTGTTGAAAGAAAGTCAAAGAATTCGACATAGGAATTATTAGATGGGGACCGGTACAAACAGCAGATAAATTTAGTTGAAGACCTAAGGGAAAGTTTGAGCCAAAGGATATCGGGCCTACCCGATTCAAGATTGGAAACTCGAGCACAAGCCAGATCGTTGCGAACGTAAGCACATACGCCACCATGTGGGCGAAAAGACGAAATAAGTTCGTAGCCTGGGAAGAGAAGGTGGCTGGTTGAAGATTTAGAACTTATTTGTGTTTCCGTTAGAAACAGTATGTGGGGCTTAGATGACTGAAGGTGATGGTGAACGGAGTTTATATTGGTGTTTAGCCCACATATGTTTGCAAAAGAAATAAAACTTCTCGATGAAGGCCTCCCGGCTGCACCCCTCGCCCGAAGATCCGAATGGAGGGGTATTTTACCTCCGGAATATTTTACTTCCGGGTGTGCTGCCATCATTTGTAGATTGTTTGGGGGGTTAAAAGGACAAAAAGAAAAGAAAAAAAAGGAAGAAGAAAAACTGACTCACACACCCAGAACCCGAAACGTCCATTAAGACTTCACGGGTCCTTTAAAGGGTGAGTGGGGAGGTACCTCCTCAGGCGAGGAAAGCTCCTCTACCACCTATCGACTTCATTTCCTTTACAGGAAAAATTTTATGCAAGAGATTTTGGTGTATCAGAAATTAATTTTATTATTTTTTTAATAAAATACCGTAAAAAAATTGTCACACTATTAACAACAAATAATAATTTCATAATTTGCTATTTAAACACACCCCTTCCCACAATTTTCCAGTTTTAAACAAATGCCAATGAAGTGTTTCTGAATTTTCTATGGAGATATTTTAGCCAGATTGTGGAGTCTAATGAAATGTTGTATTAAAATTTTTATTAATTAAAAATTTTATTTTAGATAAATTTCCGCAATAGCATTTAACTTAAAAATAAATATAAAAAGTGGCTTATTTTTAAAGAAAAATCATGTTTTTTAAGTTTCTTTTCGTGATTCATATTTGTAAAAACAAACATTTTTTATTAAGGTTTTTTTAGAACGAATACATTTTTTATGTTATCCAGTTTTTTTAGTTACCCACCTTGGAACAAAACATTTCTTTTCTTGTTCGAAAATTCTTCGAACTAATGGTTCAGTATCAACTTCATCTGGAGTACTTAAAAATATGGAGATCCTTTCACTTGATTGAAAAACTGGTAGATTTGTAAGCTAAACAGGTATTTAAAAAAACTTTTAGTTTTCATATTTATTAAAGATATGTTCTATATTCGTTCGGCGGATTCATTTAATAGATGTTATTTTTTGGGTACACGCCAAGTCAGATTTAAAAAAATCCAAAAAAATTAAAAATAAGTAAATTTAAAAAATAAATAAAAATTGACGTTTAGGTGACAAGTCTTCCACCGTTGTCAAGATAAAATTAAAATAAAAAAATTAAAAATTAACTATTATTTGGGTTTAAGAATTAAAATTTTTTAGCTTTTTGTTAAGGAAATTCTAAAAACCTTTGACATTTAATGTCAAATATGTTTGTTTGGTTATAGTGTCATAGTGACGTACATAACTGGTTGCTGGTGTATTTATTATTTATAATACAAAAAAGGTATAAGTTAGTTGATTTTGAGTTTTCCTGAAGAGACTTTAGTATCTAGCAAAGTTAACCATGTATTATTTAAATTAGCAGATATTGATGCTACACATTTATTTTTATTTAATAATATGTATGCACATTCTTTAATTTTGCGTTTTTTAGAACAAGTTTCCTTTGCTAAAATACTTGAAGCATTTTAGCTTATTCTGTGATTGTTTTCAAATGCGTGTTGACAAATTTTAGATTTGTGAAGTTCTGTGATTTTATGCATGTTTTGTGTTCTTTTATGCGTTTTGCTAAAGGCATACAAGTTTCACCTATATAAAATTTATCACATTTACAAGGTATTTTATAGATAAAATTTTTATAGTTTCATTTATTTTGTGGGGTTTGTTAATTGAGATCTTATAGTGTTTTGTGTTTTAAAGATTGTGCGAATATTTATTTCCTATTTCTTGAATTTAATTTGATAGGCCGGGAATATATGGTAAAACTAAATTTCAAATATTTCTATTTTGATTTTGTCTTTGGTCTTTGGTTTTGATTATTAAATTCAAGAAAACATTGGGTATAAAATCAATAGGATAATTATTTTGAATTAAAATATCTTTTAAAAAATCTTTTTCAGTGTTTATATTTTCATTAGAACAAATTATTTTAATTTTATCAAATAGACTCTTTACAACTCATTTTTAACCATTATTGAGTTAAAATTTAAGTATCTGTTTGTATGTGTAGGTTTTCTGTGAATTTTTATTTCAAAATTGTTTAGGTCTTTTTTATTGGAATGTCAACGAAAGGTAGTTGTGAGTTGTTTTCTTTTCTAGAGTGAATTTAATAGTTCGTTCTTGTGAGTTAATGTGTGTTAAAAATTATTTAAACAGTGCTCATTATGTTTTTTTCATATTTACTATTACTATTACTCTGTACATCATATTTCCTGCCGAATCAATATAAAACATAACTTCAATTATATTTTCTATATTTTTTTTTTTGATAATACCTAAGATTATTTTTTAAACAGGCAAAGTTTCTAATTACTTTACTTAATAAAGATCAAGCGGTAAAGAATTAGGGTATATTGCTATATTGCCCTTATCCAAATTAATAATTAAAATTATAGTCTGGGTCAGCATGCGGTGTGATTTCTGTTATCGCCCTCATGTTTCTTGTTGTGACCATAGTATAAATAAACTTTCTATAAATCAAATAGCACAAAATGTTGATTATATAGAATTTTACAATATGCCCTAATTTTTGCCGCTAGTGAATATTTTTGATATAAGGCCTCGGGCACGATAACCAGCGTCAGTGTCAAGCCACTGTTTAAAAAAACAAGTTTTTTTATTCTCGCATGAAGATTAAAGACAGCGCCCTCACATTTTCCGGTCAACGCTGGCCGCTGACGCTGACTCTTAGTTTCGTGTCAGAGGCCTCTGTTTGTACGGTGAAAGTACTGTTGGGAAAGTGCTCTCATGATAGTAAACCCGATAGTCTTCACTTTTAATTAATTAAAAACTAAACATTTTGGATCACTTAAAACAGTGTCTAAGATTAGTATGTATTCATAATTTTAAGCAAAATATTCAATTTAATACCAAATAGTAAAAAAACACGGTTTTCTATTGTTTTGTTTTAAATCAAATGTTTTTCTAAAAATTACGGATACATACTGATTTTCGACACTGTTTTAAGTATTAACACATTGGCGCTGATCCAAAATGTTTAGTTTTTAATTAATTAATAAATTAACAAACTTAAGGAACTGAGGGATAAATAGGGTGCTAGGGCGAGAGTAAAGTTGTTAAAACTTTTATGTTGCTGTAAAATTTAAACAAATTATGAACTAAGGGCTCACTATGCGAAACTCAATTTTAAAATTTATAACATCAACTTAAGGTCTTGAAATATAAAATATCTTTTAGGTATTAATAATTCACTTGTAAAAAGCTTTCATCCGATATAATTTAATAAATAAAAAATAAACAGGGTGTTCCATTAAAAAATCATATGTTTAGTTCATATCTTGGAATTTTTTTTATCTAACTACGCCACTGGATACTATGTAAAAAAATGGAAAAAATGAATTTTGCGCTGTATGTCAGAAACGAAGAGGGCCATAAAAAAACTTTTAGGGTCATCTTTTGTTTCATCAAAAGGTATCAACAGTTCGCGAAAACCGCGAGTCTTCTTCTCTAATAATATTCAAGATATCCTGCAATTGCAACGAAATCCGGACACCCTGTACAATCTCCAAAACTAGATTTTTATGTTATATCTAATTAAGAATACAATTATCAGATATCAAATTCTGCCAGTCATCTACGAGGTTTGGGCAAAAATGTAATTTTTGCTCAAAGGAAAGTACCTGTATTTTTGTTAATGTCGCAAATTGTTATAAAAAAAACATGTTAAAAATTAAAAATTACTTTTAAATTTGTAATTTTGGTCTTAAAAAAAAGCTTTAATTTTTTTTTAATCGATGAAATTTACGTTTGTACATTAGTGCATTGTACATTCTTCTTGTTTTGAAGAAAAAACAAATAAAAGTTATTTGCAAAACCGTCCGCATGTTTATTTAATACTGTCCTGGGACACCCTATAATCATGAAATGTAGTGCACTAATGTACAGGGTGCTCCGTTTTGGTTGTCCCTGATGGGAAACTTGGATATACCATAGTAGGTGGTTTAATAATTTTACGTCAAGTGATTTACATCCTATGTAGGTACTTTTGGAGAAACCATTTGTGGTAGAGACGGTCATCATCTAACTATCCGGATACCGTTTCATGAGTTTCTGGGTGATTCTCAACTTTTGGCTGGTGAAAACAGCCCTGTCGCTTTGTCGCGCTATCAGAGATACAGGTGACTCAATTGCTCACTATGAAAGTGCTTTTTCCTGTAGCATCCAGTGGCCGTTGGCCAACACATTTTTGAGCTTACCATTTCCGCACATTATGACCCAAAGCACGTTTTTTATTTGGGACACCTAAATGATTAGGTAATTAAATGGCTTGTTTTTTTCTGATTAAAATAATATATCTTGAGTAGGCGGTTACTAATTTTTTTACGTCAAATGTGGAAAAATTGTGATTTTAAGAACTTTTATTACTGACTTCTATATGTTTTTAGATTGTTTTATATCTGTCATTTCCCAAAAAGGAATCTATGTACCAACAGGAGACATTTCCGTAGAAAAAAAATAAAAAAATAATAAATTATTTTTTAATTAATTAATTTTTCGTTTTTTTTTTCTACGGAAATGTCTCCTGAGTTGAGGGATGGCAGTATTGTTTCTAAAGAAAAATATAAAACAATTTAAAAACACATAGAAGCCGCAATGCGTCTTTAAAATCATAATTTTTCCAATATTTGACGTAAAAATTTATTAAACCATCTACTATGATATTTTTTTTAATCAGAAAATCAAGCAATTTAATTACCTAATCATTTATAGGGTGTCCCTAATAAAAAAACATGTTTGGGTCATATTTATGTCAAAAATGACAGCTCAAAATTTTTGGCTACGCCACTAGATTCTATGGAAAAAAGTGCAATAAGTTTGTCTCGTGTCTGTCAATAACAACAAAGCTACAGGGCCTTTTCAAAAGTGAAAAATCGAGAATCACCCTGTATCTCTGAAACGCTTCGCGATAGCGATGATCTGTTTTTACCATAAATGTTTTCTCCAAAAGAGCTCGAGGATGGGGTATCCGATTTTTAATATCTCTTATGGTTTCAAAGTTTCCCATAAGGGACAACCAAAATGGGACGGACACCCTGTACAAACCTAAATTTTTAGCATTATCGCAGAAAAAAAAACATCAAAAATATTTTTTTGTAAATAAACAAAATTGCATATTTAGAGGTAATTTTTAATTGTTAACACCTTTTTCTTATAACAATTTATGATATTAGCAAAAATACAGGTCTTTAGTCTTAAGCAAAATTACATTTTTGGCCAAACCTCGCTTTTAGGTTTTAGACCATGCAGAACTTTTTATAAAGAATAACTTTTTTCGTAAATCAATAATAAAAAAGTTTCCCATATGACGCCAACTTACGTAGACACGTAAGTTATAGTAAATATTAAATTTAATGCATTCTTTCTTAAGTTTAAACAATCTGTAAGGGATGTAGGCATGGCCTAAAAAGTGATTTATTTAAATTCAGTGTTGAAAAAACTTTTGGGAAATTTATTTTATGTTGTATTAAAAAGTAGAAATGGATATTGTACACTTTGAAACTAGGCCCCTCATTTTAGGGTTATAAAGTACTCTTTTCCATTTAATTTTTTTGAAAGAAGCGCCCAACTTTTAGTTTGACACTTATATCAGTCATTTCTTACCTACAGTTTCGCTTATGTTGTATTACAAAAGTCTTTAAAGTTTCATGAAACATACTGAACTATTTAAAAATTAGGAGAGGGGTCCGGACTTTAGATAAGCATTGTATTTAATTAAATAAATAAAAAAACTTATAAAACCTCACTACGGATATAACCTATTAAAAAAAAGAAACTTTTAAATAAAGTCGGTGCAGTTTTAACATTAGGTCCCGCAGTGGTACTTTATAACTCAAAATCTAAAAAATAGAAAAAAATATAATGGGTAATAGACCTGATAAGTAGTACCATATATGTAGCTTATCTAAAAATAATATTTAAATAAATTATATTTTATGTATTTTAAAGATTAGCTAACTTTAAAAATATTACGTCTTGTTTTGCATATTTTTTTTTGCATAAAGTAAATAACTAAACCAAACAATTCTTGAAATCTGTATACATCGCCATTTCTAAATCATATTATTTTTATACAATATATTATGTAGTTTACCTTTTCATACACAATTTTTGATCGTCGTTGTTTTTCTTCTTTAGTCAATTTAGATATTTTTTCGGCTATTTCTTTTCTTAGTAAAGCTTTTGCTTCTGCTACCGCCATTTTTGAATACTAAAACACAAAATTGACAAATACCATTTCAAAACATGTGCTACATAACAAAATACTTTATCTTTATTATTAATTTTGTGTTAGTCAACTTTTGATTGCTTAAAAAGTCAGTGTCGGAGCAAAAGTTATATTAAATAAATATACGAGTATTTGAATAACGAAAAATTAAATGTGAAGTATAACTTTAGTTAGGTAATTCAATCCTTTTTAGAATGAAAAAATATCTTAGTAAATTTTCTAGAAGGTCATAAAACTAATATACCAAGACAAATATCTTTGTGCCTCCCATTTTGTTATAAATAATTACGAATCCAAAAGCAAAAAGACCATGTTTATTAAAAATACCAGGGGATGTGCAAAAATGGCGGTTAATTTTTGACCACACAACTTTAAATACAGGGTTTTATAAAAGTTAAAACAATTCTTTAAATTTTTATACACGTTTATGACTTTACTAAATTATTTCTTTTGTAATCGTTTGTTGTTAAGTTATAAACAAAAATTATATTTAAATATTTCTTTAGGCATATTTTTAATAATTTTAGATACTTAACAAATTTTACAATTATTACATTTCAAAAACCCTTACAGCAGTGACGTGACACAAGATTTGGGGGCACATTCGGGTAAAAGTTATAAATAAATTATGGAAAGGGTGTGGCTGTGTGCACGTGGAATTATAGGAAGAAGAAATGAAAGTGGTGTATTTCGTGCAAAATTTTTATAAATAATAATAAGCGGAACCGAGCGCTTTCGCTAAAACCATCTTCAGTGCTACTTGTCACAATAGCTATGACTCCTATTTGTGACAAGTAGCACTGAAGATGATTTTACCGAAAGCGCTCTGCTACGCTTATTAATATTTATTTAAATTTTGCACCAAATACACCAATTTCATTTCTTCATCCCCTAAATAAATGAGGCAGTGTGTAAAGCATCACAAAGGTTATTAATTTAATATTTTATATGATATATATTTTTGCTTTCTTTAGATTTCTTTTAATTAAGCGCTTAACAAACATAAAATTTTTAATTTAGCATTAAGTGCAAAATGAATTGACGTATACTCGTCCTTTATTTAGTAGCAAAGTTTCCGATTTAAATTATTTTTATTTAAATTTTATTTTATAATGGAAATAAGTTAAAAATAAAACATAAACACAAATTAAAAAATACTTCTTCTAACTAGATTTATGCTTTTAAAACATCGATTTGGGTATCAAAGTATAAAGTATCAAGTATCAAAAATACACAGCTCCCCAAAAAAAATACACAAGAGCCAGACATATGTATTCCCATGTATTTTTGATGGAAATCCGATAATCCGACCCCGAGCTCAAAAATGGCCCCACACATCTGGAAATGGCCCCACGCTTAAAAAAGGCCTCTATAGACCGTGAAATACGGTTTCCGGGGTAAAGCAGGGTCGTAAATGCCTCTGTCCCTGGTCAAAAACATAAAATGAATTCAAGTATTATATTAATCACTTTTTTATAAATTCCAAATAAAACAAACCCTTAACTAATAACTATTGTTATTATTTCTGCAATGTATTGCTTTCCTATTAATTCTTTAAGTGATTTAAAATAACGTGTTTTATAAATTTACAGTACGAGTATATTAACTTGATCCGTGGCCAAAACACAGTTTCACAAAGCAGGTTTAAACTTATTAACTATAAAACTGAGGTCAGGCCTTTGAACTTTCCCTAAAATCTCAAAATTGCAGTCAGTATCAAGAAATTAATAGAAATTGAGATTTTACGAAAAGATCAAACGCCTAAACTCAGTTCAGTAGAACTGAGTTTGAACCTGCTTTGTAAAACTGGACCTTAGTATGCAAGGCCAAACCAACCTACATAGAGTGTGTCCAAAATTGGTATGGAATGTATTGGGCTATCGGAAACTATAAGAGATAGAAAAATAATTAAAGGGGAAAAGTTGTGAGCCATTCAATGGTTAATCTAATGCCGTTTTGATGTCGCCCGTATCTTGTTTGGTTTTTGAGTTATTTTGAAAAAACTGAAAATGTGCATTTTAGTGCTGTGGGTTTTCTATTTCAAATAATTTTTGGAATCTGTAAAAACATTTTAAGAGCAATACATTTCTGTATTCAGAATTTTATTTCAACGTTTCGCTTTTGAGATACCATCATCAACTTTCGTTTTTCTCATGGCGGCCATTTTGTTTTCTGCCTTTAAAAGATGTATAACACCCTAGAGGTATTGTCAATTTTATGTCAAAAATCGTCAAAATTAATTTTTTGTTTACGTTGGCCATGACTGCGGAAGGAGCTATGTTGGAAATGGTAATGCAAGTTTATTTTTAACTTTTATAAACTTATATGTACTAAAACAAAAATGGATATTTACCTTGTGTGCATCGGCACATTAAAATAAGGGTTAATGATATCAACTTTGTATCAGAAATGTTGTGTATGTGCTCAAAAACATTTTTTTTTTTCATTTTATTACCCATATTATTATATACAAATACAAACCAAAATTCATTATGTCTTTTATTTGGCAAAAACACAGTTAAAAAACCAAATTTTACTTAGATAATAGTCGGTGAAAAAAATGTTCTCTACACTTATTACCAATCTACTATTTTAAATTATAGCAAGTTTTTTACTTTTTTTATTTTTATTTAATAATAACCAAAATTATTTTAATAAAACAATATTTAAAAAAAGTTAAACTCCTTGATGGCTGCTTATGTATTATAATAATCAGGTTATTTTACAATCTGCAAAATATTTTTGAATGTTTGTTCGTATACCAATTGATATTACTTTTTTTAACCAATATTTTCTTTGGGTTTGTTTAAACTTCCATATGCAATTAAATTTTTACCTATTAAAAATAAGTGGAGAGAACATTGCTTTTTAGAGACTTGTCTGTAAGCATAACTTATTTTTATAATTGTGTTTGTGATAATTTGAAGGCTATAAATAAGGTTTTTGTATGTTATAGATAATAAATTAAGAAAACAGTTGTTTTTGAGCACATAAACCTATTTCTGGTAAAAAGGTAACAGCTTGATATAATTAATACATTAATGTGCCGATGCACACAAGGTAAATATCCATCTATCTTTGGTTGGGTACATAAGTTTATAAAAGTTAGAAATAAACTTGCATTACCTTTCCGAATATAGGTCTTTATTGGAAATAAAACGAAAATTGTTTCTAGAGCTAATGGCTTTCGTCATGGCCAACTGGAACAAAAATTAATTTTGACGATTTTTGACATAAAATTTAAAATACCTATAAGGTGTTGTACATTATTTTAAAGGGAAAAACGTTTCATTAAAATGTACGAAAAATAAAATGGCCGCCATAAAATAAACGACAGTTAATAATGGTACCTCAAAACAGAAACGTCAAAAAAAACTGAATACAGAAATGCATTGCTTTTAAAAAGTTGCCCATATAATGTTTTTACAGATTCCAAAAATGATTTAAAATAAAAAAAAACTACAGCACTTTTTCTTAAATGCACATTTTCAGTTTTTTCAAAATAATTCAAAACCAAACAAGACACACCGTCATTAAAACGTGGACCAAACAAGACACACCCGTCATTAAAACGGCAATAGATTCTCCAAACAACAACAGATGGCCCACAAGTTTTTCCATTTAATCATCTTTTTATCTCTCTTAGTTTTCAATATCCCAATACATTTTCTACCAATTTGGACACACTGTATAAAAAAATAAAATTACTTTTGGTCCCTATGCAACAAGAGATGAGTAAAAATGCTTCTATTTAATTAACCCCAATTTCAAAACATAATATAGGGGAATACTACTTATTAACAAAAAATATGTCATGTTTTGTTTTTTAGTTGTTCAGTTTGGCATTGTTTTGCATATACGGGGTTAGTAAAAAGTACTGCAACTGTTAAATATCCTTAAACTTACTAAAGCTACATTTACCAAGTTTGGTATCTGCAAGGTATCGGGCATGAATAATTTTATAGTAATCAGCACCGTTGCCAGATTTTACTGTTGTTTTGTGCTACACGTATTTTTTTTTTTTAATGGGATGTATCATTTATTTTTACTGCAATAAATTACGCAGGCTAAATTTAATAAGTTCACAAATTTTCAAAATTTTATTTTTACCTGCTGCTACGATGTGACAACGCCACATTTATCAAATATCTTTAAAACCGCTTAATCTGCGTTTACAACATTTGTCAGTTAAGGGTTTTTGGGCAGGTACTTTAAATGAAATAAACAATTTATTTTAATTGCAATGAAAGGAGCAAAGCATGCCAACTTAAGTAATATTTTAAATTTTCAAAATTAAATCTTTCCACTTACCGAAATATGACAACACCACAACTTTATTAAAATTTGGCAACAATCAATTAGGCATGCTAAAAATCCCCTAAATACAAAATTTTGTAAAAATATCTTAAGCACTTTTAAAGATATCTAGGCCCTAAATTACTTTTTGCTGAAAGTGTAGTGTATCATATCTTAACAGCTAAGAGAGACAGAATTTTTAAAATTTAGAAACTTACTAAATTTCATCCGTCTAATTCAATGGAACAAAAATAAATGGGACATTCCATTTAAAAAACTATAGAAACAATATATGTGTATCGCCCCCCTTTGGCTGTTTTAAAGATATTTAAAAGTTGCTGTACTATTTACTAGCCCAGTACATACTGTCCACGGATGGGGTTTACAATGAACCAAATGTGAAATTTTTGGTCTATTTGTCCAAAAGTCATTCTTTATAAAAATTTTTGCTTGTAAAATAAACGATTTACGAAGGAAAAATGTGTTTTTTGTATACAGGTTTCGCAAAACTAAAAAAAACATTTTTTTTCCAAGAATAAACCTGTGTTTTTCATTTTTAAGCCAAGGGTTATAAGAAAAAATTATTTAAAAGAAAGTTTAGAATCGGTATAAATAATGATACACAATATTTCTAAAGTTTATAATTTGGCAGAAACGCCTTGATCTAGTCGTTTACAGCTAAAAAATTGTGTTGTGTAGAATTTAAAGACCGCAGCTGTTTGTAAAGCAAATTAATAAAGTTTTTGGGTGATTTTATTTTAAAAAAATAAAATAATTAATTTTCGATACTTCCAAAATAAGTTGTCTGAGCCTTTTTGATACACCTGTAACATAAATAAAGTCACTCAAACTGCTATTTTAAATAAATTTTCTGAATGAGATTTTGCTTAAAAATAAAAATTAAAGGTATAGTTTATTTTTGAAAAAAATCTGTTTATCAAGTTTTTGCGTACTCTCAGTACTCTATATACAAAATCAACATTTTTTTCTCTGTGAATAATATTTTTACAAGCAAACATTTTTATTAAAAATAACTTCCCGTCCTAAAATTATTTTTTTATCGATTTGTCCTGTTTTAAACCCCATCCGTGGACAGTCTGTATATTTGGTTCCAGAAAAATCCGTCACACCGTATGTCCCCCGCACAATCAAGATAATTTTTAAAATAAAAATATAAATGGCGTAGATTGTACACTGTCGGTATTCTTGGTAAATAATTCTATCATAACTGCGGCTTCAGTTAACCAAGTTTCGTAAAAAAGAGCGATTGGCTTTTAGTGTGTCCGTTGGACAGCCAGCCATAAAAGATATATGGACTTAATTATTATTTTTTTAATTTATGTATTGTATTTAAGATAATATTTATTGTAAATTTAACCGTAAGCATCAAATAAATACCAAAAATAAATCATGTTCTATCAAACAATTCAAGGTTTAAAAAATTAAAACTGCCGGACAACCAGTTTCTTGAAAGACCAGTCACTAGGATAACTGAGGTGAAAAATTGATATTTTTAAATCAATTGTGGTGTTTTTAATAGTATTTAATTTCAATGTTTAGCATAAAAAAATTAAACTATCTTTTATGGGACAGTTCAAAGTTTAAAAAGTTTAAAAAATGTGGGTCGGACAACCAGTCACTTGGAAATTGCTATCCGTAGGACAATTTGATTGTCCTTGGGATATGGTTATATGGCTTCTTATTTTACTTATTACCACAACCGGTTTTTATTAAAATCGGATAAGTCATGTCAAAGATATTTTATTTTTAAAGTTTATCACCCTATTTTTAGAAACAAAGCAGTTTCGGACCTATGTTTATATGATTTTTTTTTCATAAAATTTGCTCAGAAATACGCCTTTACTTTTTTACTGCATCATTTTTTTAATGAATAAGAAATTTTAAAAAGCTTGATATTGGACCTGCACCTGCATTAAAGTTCAAAAACTACTTCTTTAACCGTCTGAACTAATAATTTAACTTTTAAAAGCGGCTGAATACAACTAGAATCCCTCGGGATTTTGGTGAGCCGAAATCCTCTGGGAAATTTGTACATTGGTAGAATTTTCTTTAAATATGTCAAATAAAGTTCATACGTAGTATATATTTTTAGTTAAGAACAGTGTATTATTTTATAAATCCAGGAATTTAGGAGAAGAAATCTCTTTAACCCTTTTTTAATATTAATATTTTTCAAAATTAGTTAAAATCAGGGAAATGTAAAATTACCGCACATCATCAAAATAAAAAAAAAGTTTATTGGAACGTGGGTTCGCAAATTCTTTGTTCCCAGATACCGGGTGTTAAAATTGTAAGAAAATCGTTTTATACCTTAAATACCCTTTACCCAATTTTGTTGTAAGACATTTATTACATTTAGAGCGGCTTTTACAATGTCGTGTTAACAAACTCAGGGTTAAATAATTACATGTAATTAAAGCCCTAGCTTAAACAAATTTTAAAAGCTGTTATGTTGTCACAGGTCACCATAGTTGTCACATAATATGTTTCGCTTCTAGGGTAGCAGTATACTCACTCTAGGATTGACTCGACATTAGGTTTGTAGCAGAATGTTAGCAACAATCGTAAAACGCAGAAATTGTTACAACATCTTAAAACTACTGCTGGAACAAAAAACAACTGTATAATGTTACAAACATGGCACTGCTGGAACGACACATTTGACGTGCGCAGAATCCGAACGGTTGCAAACTGACAGCCTGCTGGAACAAACCTATTGTAAAAGCCGTTCTATTAGCATTAACCTAATAAAATTTAATATGTTCAGTTTCGTCTAATAAAAAAAAGGTACTTTACTAACTGTAAAAATATGTGTAAGATGATTTCCAAATATTCTTTAGATTATACAAATAAAAACCAATTTTTGGTGTATATTCATTGTTTTTCGTATCTTGTTTAACAGAAAAAAGGATTAGAGATTTTTTAAATTAAGTTTTAGAATTATTTATTAGCAATTATGTATAAACCATGGTCGTATATAAGGGGAGGTTTTGGGGATTTGAACCCCTCTCCCCTAGCGCAAAAAGGAAATTTTTATGGAAAAGTTCTTGGCATATGGAAAGAAGAACAGAGACTATGTTGTAGTAGAAAATCAGTAAATTGTACATTTTTACTTTTCTTTTTGCTCCTTAAAAACTTTTAATACAAAAAAACATATTGTAGTGAATGAAACCCCTCCCATAGAAAACCTTTATACATATACGTCCCTAGTATCAACATAACAAATACTTAAGTAAATAAAGTTTATAACTAATCTAACAAATTTTACCAATACGAATGATTTTAAAATTTCAAGTTTTTTGTAATGTTTAACAGTTTGTAACTTATAAAAGAAAAATTGTTGACCCATGTTAATATGATCTTTTTTCTTATTTTTATAAAAGAACTGTACCATACCACAAGTCCTAATTTTGGCGGGACAGCCCCGCATTTTGGAGGCCAATTCCGCGTCCCGCCGACTTTTGAAAATGTCCCGCTTTTTGGCGGACTGTCATAACCTTTGAAAAAGTTCCCAAGAATTATGGTGAATATAGAAATAGTAACGGGGTGTTTCTAAACGAATGCAAAATATTTTAAAAGGCAAATTTCTTGTTCAAAATAAAAAGTTTAACTTTGGTGTTTTCTTCCTTAAACCAAATTATTTCAAATAAAAATAAAATGTATTTACGTGCCGGGACGAAAAAAATTATTAAAAAAATCTATTTATCTGCTGTCACCAATTAAGGCATTTGTTATATTTTTTATTTGACATTACTTGGTATTTAAAATACAATACTTTTTTTGTTTTAAAAATTTTTAGACAGTGCAGACTTAGTCTTCTGTCACCCCGTGCAAAAGGAAAAATACCGCCCTCCCTAGTGCAAAAAAACGGCCCTGTTTTTAGGGACACATTTGAAATAAAATATTTAATAATATATTAAATTCCCGTTCCATTCTATTTGTCCTGATTTACCTGAATAAAAATGTGGTCACTTTACCGTATGTAGTAAATCTAATTATTAGATTACCATTTTCCTTATATTCTGTACAATATGGCGAAGGTTTTTTTTAACTTATGTTCTAATACCTTCATTAGTATTGGCACATAATTTTATTATTATATTAGCTGTTGATTTAATTCTAGACCTAGACAGATAATAAAATTTACTTACCATTAAAATTTTTATATAAGTTGATTTTGGGCATAAATAATTTTTTAGTTTGATGTACTCCATGTAGGTTATTTCTAATTATTTCATCCTTAAAAAACATTTTTTATCTTTTTATAGTTATAAAAATATTAAAAAGTAGCTTTAACAATCAGTGTCATCTACAGTGTTAACATTTTTTGTGCTCTTATGTCGTGGCCTAGGGATTCTGACGTTTCGTCTAACAGGTATATACAGGGTGTCTCTAAAAGGTGCGGCAAAAATGCTACCACAAATTCCTGGGACTAAAATATGACGATCTAACCTTGATCTAACCCAACTTATCTTAGTCCAAGAGTGGATATATGTGAGATACAGTGTCAGAAGTTGATTATGCTTTTAGTTTTTTTTAATACATTATTTTGTTATTAATTAGTTTATTATTCCAAAATTCGGCTAAAGGGGATTTTGGAAGGTTTATTGTTAAGTTTAGGGGCGCCACCTGCGGTATTCTGCAAAAATAAAAACAGAATAACTTTTTCGAGCCACTCTTTATACATGTTACTTTTAGAAAGCCTTTTTTTTATTTTACACATTTTACATAAAAAAGATATACTTATTAAAAGTTAATTTAAGCAGCCGTACTTAAGATATCTTAATTTTAAAAAATATATTTTCTGTACGGAGCCGTGCCTACCAGGTGGTGCAAGGCACCAGGGCATAACGTTGCATGGGCGGAAAATTGTGAAATAAAGGGCGGAAAGTTAAGAAATGCGGGGCGCAATTGACGAGGTTTTGACTTTTAGGACGCATCTTTTTGTCTTCAAAAATATTAAAGAGGACTTAGTCCTGGGTAATGGAATGGGGATGATCACTGATCTCAATGGATTGCCAATGTTATTACCTGCGCGAAACAAAAGTTACATTTCATGGACGAAAAACGAGTTTCTGCACAAGCAAATCGAGGGTGAACGCGCCTGGCGCCAAACAGACTATCCGCATAGCGGAAAGAATTTGTCGACGGCGTTCTGGTTTTCTGTTCGAAGTATGGTAGCTAATGAGCGTCACGATCAGACCGCGGACGGAGGATACGGGATGCCGGTGTTTGTATTTTGCCACGGCTTTTAACTGCGCATATTCGTCCACCCGTCCATTTGTTTATTGCCCGAGGTCGTAAAAATCCGAAAAATGCTTTTTGCCACTGCGGATCTAAATGGGATTGATTAAAGGATGATTTTTTAATTTTTTTAAAGTGAGGACCTTTTCTTTTTGGTTTTTCTTAAAAAAATTATTTCTCAATACACATTTTCTTCTAGGGGCGGCAAATCATTTTTGCGCCACAGCGTGAGACACCCTAGGAACGGCTCTGTTCCTGTATTACCAGGTATAAACTATACAGGATATTTTGGAATTAGAAGCCTATTTTTTGAATAATCCTTACGTGATTTTAAGAAAAAAGTTAAAATAAACCTAGGTTCTGAAATGGCTTAACTTTTCAGATACAAAGTGGTAAAAAAACTTTTTTAACCACTTTTTATCTTAAAACTTAAATCATTTAGGTTATAGGTTTATTTAAACACTATTTCTTAAAATCACCATATACTGCAAAAGATTGGAATCTTATTCTAAAATTCCCTGTATATTTTCTGCCTGGCCATACAGAAAGTGATTTTTAAAATCCAGATATCTTAAAAAGTGCTGTTTAGATTAATTTTTAACAAATATACCTTTTTGATGCAAAATATGTCAAAGAATAAAAAAGATTCAAACCTTAAAACATTTTTAACTCCCTGTATTTTTTGTACCCCATGTACCAAACTGGAATCTTGTGCTTTTAAGCAGTTACTTAAAGCAAAACTTTGTATTTAAAAACACAGGCGCTTAAAAGGTCTTCTTCTCACTTGCCTCTTTACACTGGCAACGCCACTGATTGTTTGGAAACTGTAGGCTGCTCTAGCTATTAATTACTGTGATTATTATTGAATACGACAGCCTGCCACTTCTCAAATCTCACTTTATAGTGTCGCATGTGACACTAGTGACCTATAGCCTAAAAATGCACTGAATAGTATTTCAGTGTCGGACTGGGCCACCGGGCGACCGGGCAAATACCCGAGGTAATGGTTTGTTCCAGTAGAATGTTGGTAACATGTTAGCAACAATCGTAAAATACACAATTTGGTACAAACATTGGTCAGAAATCTTGGCAACAGTGTTCAGCAGGAACGAAAAATAAACAAAGCGTGCTTACTGCTTTAACGTCAATACAAGAAAGGATATGTTTAAAATTTGTGAGTAATGTTTGAAAAAAGTTTTCAAACTTGTCAAACAGTTTTCAACATCTTAAAACTACTGCTGGAACAACAAACAATTGTATAATGTTACAAACATGGCACTGCTGGAATGACAAATTTCATGCACGTGCGCAGAATCCGAACGATTGCAAACATTTTTGACAGCCTGCTGGAACAAACCTAATGTGGAAAAAATATGTGGGATTAAAAAAAAGAAAACTAAAAATACGTTAGGTATGTATTTCGTTAACATTAGTAACGGTTGTTAAAGTAAATATCTGCAATATGTTTTGAAGCAAAAGGATGAAAAGAAAAGATATTTTTCCACGACCGCTAAAAAAAATGATGTTTGTTTTTTTTCTATTAACATAAAGTTAAAGTACACCATTCTACTACACTACATAAAGTGTTAAAAAACGTAATTTTTTTAACACTTCGAAGCTCTTTTTCACACTTTGAATTAGTGTTTTGTTTCATTGCCTACTTCAATAAACTTAAATATCAATTTATCAATGTAACAGTAAACGCGACATCAACTGAATCAAATGGTCAAGTTACCTTTGATTTCGTCATTATTTCTTTTAGTTCATGGGTCACTAGTTTTAGAATTTGACAGTTTGCAAATAAATTTATTGAATTAAGAAATTATTGAAAATTAAGAGTATTACTGAATTTGGATGACAAGAAATTGAAAAGGAATTTATACTGTTTTAGTATTATTCTACAAAAAGTAAGTACATACAATTTCTTAAAATTAAATATTTAATGCATATTTATGAAGAGGATAATTGTCTTTTACAAAATAAAGATGCTATGATTTTTTGTTGCAATATAATGGCTGTGCAGCAAAAATTAATATTAATAAGTTTGGATAAATAAAACATGTATAAAATGGTATTTTGGAAAAAAATTTACTGGCGTAAAAATATAGTATGTAACACATGCATAAAATGTCTTTTTTACTTATGGGATTGCCGCACTCGCCTAACGGCTCGTGCTGTCAAACTTCCCATTCGTAAAAAAAGTATCACTTTATGCACTTGTTACATACATTACTAGTTTAAAAAAGAATATGATTGGAATTACTGGAATTTTGTTTAAATAATGGGTAATGTTTGTATACAAATTGACTTTTTAATTGCAGATATATGCAATCCATGTTTATAAAAAGGTTTTCAACAACTTTTTTTGCAAACTGGACGTAAAATCCAATTATTTAAGATCTGTTCATTTAAATTTTAATTATAATTCATTTTAACAATAGTATCATAACTTTAAAGAGATTATAAAAAAATGCTAACTTTAGTTTCAAAGCCCGAAAGATTTGGTCAAACAAATATTTATTTGTTTGTAAAATAAAATTTCCACTGGTTTAAATAAATGTCGCTATTATTTTAATGCAAGTGTGCTTTAATTCCTAAATATTATAAAACTGTTCAGGGTAACCCAAATTTGAGGGTGACTATTTGAATTGGAAACGGTAAGAGATAAAAATAGTTGCAAAGTATAATTAGGAGCTTTTTAATGTTTTGTTTTAAATTTTCAAAAGTAAATATCTAGGAATAAAATGTGTTTGTTTTTTTTTGTAATAAGGGTATTTAAAATGCTATTACAAAACAAAAAGCATTTTCTAATACTATGAGCTCTACTAGATTTCATCTCTTGTTTAGTTTGGGAGAAAAAAACTTAATTACATATTTTTAGAAAAACAATATTTTATGTTAACGGAAACGTGACGGATATACTAAAATAAAAATTCAACTAATAATAAAACTATGCATTGTTCGGGAAAAAGTCAAGAGATTAAATTTGTTTCTAATTCAATGGGGATTTTAAAAATATTTTTTATTTTAGGAAAGCAGTGGCACACCATTTTTCTCTTGAGAAATAATTTATAAAAATATGGTACGGACTCCACTGGTATTTTTTAACCCTTAAACGACAACAGGGGTGTCCATGAAGAATTTTTGTTGTTTTAAAGTTTAAACAGCAAAAAACCCAAATACTTTTTTTGTTGGTTGTTTTGTAATTGAATCAATGATTTTCTACCGAAAAAAATATTTTTGCAAATCTTTGTTAGATTCCCCTACTTATTCTTCAAAGCATTATTTGTCTGCGGTAAAGCATTAAGTCTTTCAATTTTGTTTTATTGGTCTGCCTTGTATATCTTTGTGATTTTGAAAAGTGTATCTTATTTCTACGTGGTTTTTCGTTTGAACAGGACGTATAGTGAGAATCGACCTTTAAGGTCTGGCTACACATTACCGCAACGAGCCCGCACCTTAGCTCGTGCCTCTCGCTCTAAAATGTACCCAAAGCGGGGAAATGTAATAATAATTTTACTACCTTTTAACATCGTCACGGAATAAAGAGATTCTAAAATATTTTCTAGGTTTTTTTCTTCTTTAATTCATGTCTAAGGACACCACCACTGCTCAAGTATACTTAGCAAAATAATGCAAGATTTTTACATACTACGTATTTATTAAACTGAAGAAAAAAGTTTTACCCAACTTTTTGGTTAATTATAACCGCTACCAGTCCCATATTTCAATAAAAGCAGTTAACAAGTATTCAATTTACAGCAATTGGATGTCAAATCCAAACAAAAATTTGTATTTTACCTAACAAACTATTTTATACATTCTCTGCCGCTATCCCAAAGCCAGGGGAATATTTGAGAGGCTGTCATGTTTTTAAGCTGGGACCGATACAGAAACTCTTTTGGGCGGGGTCCTGAATCTTATGCTAGGAATAAATTACTTATTCGATACAAAGAAAAATTAATTTATTTATAATAAAATTAAATTAATTTTAAAGTAACTTAACTTAGAAGACGATTTATTAGCAAAATGTTTTCACAACTACAATATTACTTACCTAACATTAGGGAACAAAACCAATTTTATACCGCTGCTGTTCGAATTAAAAAATCGATTAATTATTAGGTCCTTTTTGGGTCCTAGGGGTCATGACCCCTATGATCCCTTAAGAGCATAAAAGATGTAGGTACATATTTTAAGTAATGATGTCCTCTAACCTAATCGGTAGGATTCTTTTTAAAAAAATAAAAATATGCTCATCACAAATTTGTCAAATTAATGTTTAGATTAAAAACACCTAAACCCCTTAGCTTTATATTAGTCTGTATATTTCATTTTTTAAACAATTTTAAATAGGAATTGGTTAAAAAGTAATATACCTGGGTGTCCCTCACAGGTGGTTCCCCTCAATCACTATTCTATCTTGTGAGATAGAAAGTCATTAATATATAAACTAATGAATTATCCTAAATTCAATATTTTTTTAGAAATATTCTTTGAGGTACCACCGAGGGTACCGCTCAAGACACTGGATTGGGTAACTTTAATTAACTTCTAAATCTCTTAATAATCTAATGAAACTTTTTAATTCTACAAATAAAAGTGCCAAATTTTAATCAAATTAAAATCAAAATAGGGTTATTTAGGGTATTAACAAATAAATATATATTTTTAAGGTTTGCATTCTATGTCTGGGAAACAATGCATTGCCGGACTTATGTTTATATGAACTTTTCTTTATATTTTTTGATGCAAAATATAGCTTCAAATTTTCTTAACAACATTTTGTAACACTCTGTAAAAACAAAAAGATTTCATTTATCTGTCCAAATGTTTTTTAATCTTATTTCAATATTGGAACTATTTTGTGAAGTATTGATGTGTATACTGTTATTATTTTACATGTTTACAAAGGTAAGTTTCTTTGATTGGTGATGATTATTCACACTTGAGAACTTTGATTATGGTCCTTGTGGTGTTGCATTATAAACAAAATAACATAATTTCTTAAATTATGACATTTTTTATCCAAGTTCCACAAAAAAACGACATTCTTTTGTACGGTTTGCTAATATTTTTCCGACCGGACAAACATCAGAAAAACCGGACGTCTGGCAACCCTAAATACATAATATGTTAAAAAGCATTTTTCCGAAAAAACAGCAATAAAGAAATAATTTCCCGGCAAAACATTATTCGTATTATTGCAGTGTGTGGATGGTTAGCAAAATAAAAATCCAAGGCGACTTGGAAAAACAAATCCAGTTATTTGACTCAACGTTTTTGGCCAAATATTTATGTTTGTGCTACCAAATCGTTTGACATAATATGCTCGTTTAGGATATACTAACCCGAGCCATCCTTGTTCAATTGTCAAAAAAGAAGTTATAACCATAAACAGGATTTTTCAAATTTTTACTCCGACTGGAAAAGTCATAAAAATCAAACGACACCGACGATCAAATCTATTTTCCTATGGCTACTTGACAAATTAACTGTTTAAGCCTCATCATGGCAATCTGAATTTAAATTTAAAAAAATAAAATTTTAAAAGCAGTAGTGTCAAAAAAGACATCTTCTTATTCATTACAAACTTAAAGAATGGTTAATTGCAATAAAAAAAATCGTTTTTTTGCTTGCTTTGTAAAATAAACTTTTGTGACACCCGCCCTTTGTTAACCAAGGTCCTGATATATACAGTGTAGACGCAAATAGTCCCCCTGCTAACTTTTGTACCCTTAATGTTTTCTTAATAAAATTTGGGGTATCACTAATGAGAGAATATAAACTACTTTTTGAGGTAAAAATGATAGTTGCAATAATTAAGATGGCGGATGGGAGCCATCTTAGGAAAAAAAATTGAATGAGGAGGGAAGTCTTGCGGCATACCATTTTAAAGCTCCTGACGAGCACTTTATAACCCTAGAATATAAAGGCAATATCTTTACCCATTACAAAAAAGTAAGATGTACTTAATATTTAATATGTTGTTAAAGCTTTTTAAACATATTTTTAATGGTAATTAAATATACAGGATGCCTCATTAAAAAAAAATATTTTTTCTTGTTCTACCCTGTATATTAATATTAGTATCACCAGTAAAAAGATATTTAAAAGAGCTTTCAGAAAATACCACATTATGTACATGCAACTTTAGAACTTTTGGAAGCATTGCATCCAAATCAGGTATTTGGGTGATTTTTAAAGTACCGCCATTTTGTAGTAGGTAAAGGTATTGACTTGATATTTTAGAATAAAATTATAAAGTGCTCACCAGAAGCTTTAAAATGATGTATCATAAGACTCCTCTTTCCATTTAATTTTTTCCCAAGATGGCGCCCATCCGCCATCTTGATTGTTGCAACCATCATTTTTACGTCAAAAATTAGTTTATATCCTTTCATTAGTCATACCATAGAGTAAGGAAATTATAAGAGTTATCATGGAATAGCCGATTTAAGGACAGGTCATGCGAAAACTCCCAATATAATTTTATTCGTTTCTCGTTGAAATACCGCCAGTTAGTCATTTCAGTAAGCTTACGTGTCTCCCCACCGCTAATGTTACACGAGACGAGGCTTCGACCGACGCATTTAAAGTGTAAACTGGAAAAATTACAAACCTGCCGCCAAGCCTGCCGCAAAAAGCGGTACGAAAATTTTAGCATGCCATGGTTTCTCTTATCCGTAGGTATGTTACTTTATGGTCATACCCAAATTAAAAAAGAAAAACAAGGGGGACTATTTACGTCCACATTGTATACATAATATGTCACTGTATTCATAATGTTGTATTCTTTCGAAATATGCTAAAATATACCGGTTAAACCCGAAGTGTTAGAAAACAACAAAATAAATCATCAAATGCATAATTATGTCAGATATCTAAAATACATATACCAATCAAAAAGATATAGCGTGGAACCACTTGTGAAAAATACCAGGTACCTGCCAATTTATAAAAATTTGGAAAAAAGATGTTTTAAAAATATACAGGATATTTCTAAACAAATGCGAAATATTTTCAAAGGTGATTTTTTTTGAAAATAAGAAAAAAACTCCATATGAACATAGGTCCCAAAGGTTTTAATTTTTTAAACTAAAGAGGGTGAAACTTTTGTTTTAAATGTAGTTTTTATAATACCTTTTATACTTATTCAAATATTTTTATAAAATTTGGGAGACGCACCCTTTTCACCAGAAGACATTTTTTGACAAACAGGAAAAAAATAATTTTTACGTGTCGTCCATGAGTGGTTTAAGGTTAATATATTTGAGAAAAAAGTAGAATGCCACTACATTTTTAAAAATAACAATATTTTTTAAAATTTCGCTAGTTTAGTACAAATTTGATTTCTTGACTTTTTTGTTTGGTGTACGGTTTTTGCGTAAATAAATTCAAGAATACATAACGAAGGTTCATTTTTATTGTAGAATCTCATATTATATATTAATATAAACTGACCATGCTAAAAATGGTTTTTATTGATTTTCGGACAAACCATACATCAAACAAAAAAAGTCAAGAAATCAAATTTTTAAAGATTTAAAAATAGGTTTTTATTTTTAAAAAATGCAGTGGCGTACCATTTTCCTCTTAAAAAAATTTACCCTAAACCCCTCATGGACGACACTGGTAAAAAAAAATTTCTTGTATACCAAAATATGTCTTCTGGTGCAAAGGGTCGTTTTCTCAAGTTTTTCAAATATATAGTAGAAATGAGTATAAAAGTTATTATTAAAAAAACAATATTTAAAAAAAAATTAACACCCCGTAGTTCAAAAGCTAAAACGTTTATGACATATAAGTTCATATGAAGTTTTTGTTTTCATTTTTGGTGGAAAGTTACCTTCTAAAATTTTTCGCATTTGTTTAGAAACACCATGTATATTATCGCTACGACATTTTAAAAAGTTTTACATTTGTTTTTTAGTGCAAAAAAATTTTAATGTCTTATTTTTCTGCACTTTAATGTCGGTAATACTAAATAAAAAATACAAAATAAATTAAAATATAAAATAAATAATTAAACTTTGATAACGCTTAAAAATGTAAAATATTTATGAGTAAAAAATGTAAATATATAATAATAATCACCTTGTCATAACATCCAAAAGTGTTGACCGATGGTGATTTGTACTCTGGGGAAATAAAACTATTACAATATATTTTATGTGTTACCTTGCTATGAATACGTTTAGTTGGCACCTGTCACAACCCTTTGAATCATAAGTTGCAATGCGTTTTTACCCTGTCGAAATAAACTTTGTCTTTGTCATCTTCCACGTGCAGACCATTGCCGAGGCCACATACAATGTTGCCAAGTCTCCTGCTAGTTTTTCCTAAATTTTTATTGAACTCTATTTTAAACCAATATAGGTAATGTAGATATATTTTTATAAAAAATGTAATATTATTTTAATATTAGTGAAGGTATAATATTATTTTCGAATTACAACTTTTACTGGGCGATAATTTAGCATTTTTTTTCTTAATTTTAGTTGCCCACAAATTGTCCAATTTTTTATTATTTATATGATTTAATACATTATAAAAAAATGATAATTACGGGTAAACCTATTTATTATTAAATAAATTGCTTTACTATTTCACTTTTTTATTACTTTTGGTTTAGCAAAAAATGAACTTAATTTTCCTATACTATATGAGGTACCCTGTATATTTTTACCTTATTTGAAAAGAAAATGGTATATTTTGGAGCAAATACATAGTAAGCTAAAAATTGATGTTAAAGTTACGGTTTTAAAAGCTTAATGTATACGACTATTTGGTAGAAATCCGCCTTTATAGTAACAGCAGAACTTGGAAATCCACTTTTCTCAAATAAGTTGAACATTGACATTTATTCGTTTTCCCGTGTACCATTCTGTCCAACAATCCAATTAAATAAAACTTACAAGAATCAGCTGGATTTGGCAACATGAAAGCATCGTTACCCACCAGCATTAAAAGGCGGAAACCTCCGAATGAAATTGTTGCGCTAACGAAGTTTGACGAAGGCCTGCAGTTCGTTCCCGTGTACCGCGTGTGTTAGCGGATTTTGGCCCTCGTGGATGATTTTTACGAAAAACTTTCGTTTTCAAATCGAATGCATAGGTAAAAATCTTTCGTGTGTGAAATTTGTGATTTTTAAAATTTTTGTATATTTTGTGTTGCCTATCTTTGGGAGTAGAAAATGCGCGGGAAAGCTTAAAAATTGTTTTGTTGTTTTGTGTCTAAAATTAAAAGAATTGTTTTGGTTTTATTTTTTAAAAATAGGTACTTATTTTATGTGCTTTATTTATTGCAATGGAATTTTTACATATTTACCTACAAATATTTACTTTTATGGTTAAGGTTATGTTATAGTTAGTAATATATTATCGTGACTATTTTTTTTCAATTTACAAAAAAAAATTAACCAACTGCATATTTTAGTAAAAATAATTTGTTTTTATTGAATAACCACCAATAATGGAATGTCAGACAAAGTGTCGCGGTGCAAAAAATATGGTTTTTATTGGCACAAGCCATTGAAATTATATTTTCATTGTGGTATTGTGGTAATTTGATAAAAACTTTTAATGGGCAAAAAAAGAAACGCACAACTAGTTTATTATTATGTACTTACCTATATATTAAAATTATTTTAAGTTCTTAATATAAGAAAAGTACATTGATCTTCCGCACTTAAAAGTTTTCAGCAACTTCCTGAGATCTTATGACTCATGCCATGCTGCAAATAGTATTTTATACTGAATAAATTTAATGATCAATGTCAAAGATCCAATTATAATAAAACATTAAAATTCTAAAAAATCATGTGTGTAGCAACATAGCTTTATGAATTTATAAAACTTATATTTTATAAAATTAAAAATCTCTAAGATCCGAATAGGAAGCACCCATTTGTTTACCGGTTAAGAACTTATATTAAATAAAGTAAAACGAAATGGCAATGCTATTATACAGATTTGTGTAAAAAATTATGGTCAAGTTCAATTGAAAATAAAACCTCAAAATTTTTAACCCTCCCTGGATCACCGCAATGGGTTTCTTTTTTACTCTTCATGACAGTACTAATATATCACTATTTTTTTCCAAGGTTAGTAATAAAGCCATTGAAAATTGTTTAAATTTAAAATTTTGAAAAATTATATTACAATTTTTGCTTGTCCCTATACAGGGTGCGTCAAAATTTTTAGGTTTGGTTTTAAATTGAAAAATACCCATGATCATATTTTTTAAGCAACCCTGTAGCGATATATTTGTTAAAATACTATATTTAATATAAAATGGACTATAATGGTATAAAAATCGGAAAAGGTTAAAACACTTTGACATTTTTTTTTCTCAAAATATCAGTTTTCTAAATTTTTAATTGTTAAAACATATATTAGCTTTCAATTAAGGTAAAACGAATTAAAAAGAAATTATTTTATGATTAATTTGCATCATCTAAATATCATCATAAGCGGTTTATTGTAATGTGTCATGAGGTTTATACAAGCCAAAAATGTATGTACCCACTTTTTAAAAGAAAAGTGAAATGGGAAATATTATTTTAGAGTTAACTCTAGGTCTAGTTATACAGAATCAGCTAAATAACATAACACATAGGCAATGTAAAGAAAAGAGACAATCTAACGTGAATACCTGCATGTAAACACATCTGATTGGATTAGTCACATACATCCTTTTTTGTTGCTTTATTCGACGATATCCCAATACCTACCTTCTTAACCAGTATACAGTGAGTCCAGGAATATGTGGGCAATCTCTCGGATTCATATAGAACTCGTTAAAATAATGTGACAAGTTTTTATAAATATTTTTACGAAAAGTCACACTCTCCTACATGGCAACAGAGATAAACTGTCATTTTTTCCCCGTTATGGAAAAAGTAGTTATCTATTACACAGGGGAAAAAAGTTCTAGATTTTAGCTCGAGGTTTTGTTGACTCCCGACGCGAAGCGGAGCGAGACAATAAATCGTGAGCTAAAATCAAAACAAATTTCCGGGTATAATACACTTTTTTTTCTGTGATGGGAAAAACGACGCCTTAGTAAGGTCAAAAAATTAATTATGTAAAATTTGAACTTTTAAACTAGTCGACTGGTATATTTAAAATTGAAACAATTACACCTTGCATTACTATGGAAACCATTAAGGAAATTATTTAGTAAAAGATGTCAATGTAATTTTGTATTTTGACGTATTGAAATTAAAAGTTATAACTAAAAGCGATCCTTTAGTAGTTATTTGGAATATTATAAAAATAGAAAATATCTGACTGGACTCATAATATAGGGTAAATGTATGTTGTGCTAATAAATTATTCTAAATCAAATATTTAGGTACCTTTACTCACGTGTATGTATGTCCCAAAAAAAAGTACACACTTTTTTCCCACGGGATTTTATTTTTTTTATTTTTACGAAACTAAAAAGTGATGTTGCAACATTGTGGAGGGTTCCATAATCTTCAATAATCATTAAAGCTAGAGAATACATAAAGTAAAATGGAGACTATGTCGAACCAACGACAATTCTAGGTTAACTAATAATATTGTCTTTGATACAACCCTATTTAATCAAAATGGTGGTTTTCTGGAAAATGCTTCACTTTATCGATATTGGACGGGAGGCCCTTTTTTTAGCTAACGGTTAAAGCTATTTAAAAATGATGTTTTTATTTCTTAATTACACAGGGTGTAAAAATAATTAGTATTATTGTGTAAGGGTTAGTCCGCCCCTGGCGAACAAGGATATTATTTTTAGGAGTCCTAACTAGTATTTATCATACTAAAAATATTTCATTATACCAAGTGAGTTATTACAAAAAAACCTTTTTATTATTGACGTCCTTTAAGGGCACATATCTCTGTGAAGAGGGACTTTGGGAAATATTTTTTACGAACTTGTCACATTATTTCAATATGTTCTATATGAATCCGAGAGATTCCCCACATATTCTTGGACACCCTGTATGTAGATATACGGGGTGTTTTCTAATTGCGGTATGATTTTTTCTGGAAATGTAAGCAATTTACGTAAAGATATTAAAAAAAGAGGTGTACTTTTTTGGTGTTTCATCCGAAAAAATATATAAAGTTGCCAAAAAGTCAGTGACGTACACTTTTTGTCAATATTATTAGATGAGGTGCGAGACACTTATTAAAATTAATTTAGAACTAAATTAAAATCCTATTTTAACAAAAACCACAGCTAAATTTTATTAAAATTGGATAAGGCACGTTTACAATATTCAAAATCCAATACTGTTTTTAAATTTTACCCTATATCTTTTAAACAAAGCATTTCCACACCTATGTTTATAAAAACTTTTTTATAAAATTTATTTAGGAATACGACCTCAAATTTTCTTACTGCAATTAGAAAACCCTTGTATAGGAATAAAAACGAACAAAGTGGGAAGTTCGGGGCCTGTCCAGTTGGACCGGGTAAGGATGATATGTATAGCCCCACGAGTTTCTCTGTTAGGGGCTGCAAGTGGAGAAATTATACTCCTTGGAGCAGAAGCCGTGAAAAAGCGACAAATCCCTACAGCCCGACGCCGACGATGGAAAACAGAAGTAGGCCATGCCCCAGATATAAGAACATTATTCCAAATTTTGCAAAGATAATAATAATAATAATAATAAAATAATAATGTATGTAAGATTATATAGTGTTATATCGGTTCGGCTGCGAGAAAACATAAATTATTGTAAGCATAGGTGGGGGTTGTGGGAGACGTTATTCTCCAAATATGAGAACAATGCTCCAGAGAGGATCAAATTTGAGATACATACCAAGTGTTTAAGTCAGAAGGAAGAAAATACTTTTTGGCTTTAGATAGAACTTCCAGTTTTTTTATGCTGCCGGCCGTGGCTATGGTGATATAATGTGTTTGTGCCTATATGGTTTCCATGGTTTTGCTGATGTCCGACCGGTCGGAAATATCTTCGCAGACCGGAAAACAGAATGTCCTTCTTTTTGTTGCTATTATTTGAAAAAGCAAGTGGTATTTATCAGAGTTGGGTCGTATTCGAATACTCAGTATTCTGAATGGTATTCAGAACACATTTTGCCGGTATTCGAATAGTATTCGAATACATTTGTGTGATTGGTATTTGGTATTCGGAAAAATACTTTTTGGTTAGTATTCGGGATTCTGTATTCTAATACTTCAGAAGTATTCGACGAATATTTTTTTGAGTATTCGAATACCGGCGATCCGAGTATTCGAATACTGAAAAGTGTAAGCAGTATCCGAATACCAAAATTGTCATGATTAGAATAACAAAAGGGAAGCAAAATAGGGTAAAAAGAAAAAATAAGGTAAGGACTTTTTATTTTGCTCTTAAAATTTAGGATACTTTTTTGTTTAGTAGTAGATATTCAAATCTTTTCTTTTCCAGTATTCGAATACCGATTCCGGGTATTCATGAATACCGAGTATTCGAATACTTTTTTCTTTCAAGTATTCAAATATTCGGTATTCGAATACTTTTTGTTTCGGTATTCGTATTCGTATTCGAATACCGATTTTCAGTATTCGGTCCAGCTCTGGTACTTATAGTACAACACTACACTGACCATAACCAAATATTCCAGAGTGCACACCGCCGACTTAAATAATAATCGCCAGTCGAAGGGGCGTTTTTTTAAACATGTAAAATAATTACAGTATACAAAATCCAGACTTCCCAAAATAGCCCGATAGGAATGGGTAATATTTGAACAAACGAAATGGTCGGTCTACATATAAAGGGTGTTTCCTAACTACGGTACTTAAACTTAAGGGCGATGTCTTCTGTTTTTTTAATGAAAAAAGTTTCTATAAACAAATGTCCGTACTTGCTTTATGTTTGAGATAATGGTCGTTAAGAATTTTTTAAAAAGTCGATATTTTTAAATACCGTAAAAACCTCTAAACTGGTTTCTATGAAAATAGATAAACATAATTGAATAAGACGCTTGTAATAGTAGAGAAGACCAAGATGCTAAATTTGCAATTACTTGAGCGTCATAGAGACCTATTGGGTTGCAAAGCTTAAATAGTAAGATGAAAAAAATGTTTTATAATGTGTAAACCTTTTCATTGGGGCGTTAAGCAGCAATAGACTTTTAAGTATGTCAAAAAAATATTTTTATTATTTCGGCTTGTAAAAATCGTTCAAATCGTTTTAAATTATATATTTTTCGTTAACCTTGAATTATTTTCTTCTTCTCAAAATAAAAAAAATAACCACGCTTGAGTATGTCAGAATGATGTTTTTTACAACTTTGTAGCTAGCCCTCCGCTTTCTTTACGTCACTCTCAAATTGTCAGGTTAGTGGAATATACACTATTTATCATGTAATTAACTCGCCCTATCTTAATCTGACGCGCCCGACATTTTCTGATGGATATATTTTTGTTTTTAACGATCGCCCCTGCATACGGGGCTCATATAAGGTATTTAATCGGGTACAAGGTATCCTCCGGTATATTTTTCTAACGCGCTGTAGTAACTTCAGAAATCTCCTCTTGGGCTCCCCTACCATAAGCCTCTACCTTAATTTAGATTATTGAACCCTGCCAATATAATTGGGGAAAAAAAGTACGCCACCGACTTTTTTTAACTTTTTATATTTTGTTCAGATTAGGCAATTAAACGTGCAACTTATTAGTTTCCACCATTTTCTTCATAATTTGCTTCGTTTTCAAAAAAAAGTAAACGATACAAACAATTATTTGGCCTAAAACCAATAAACAGTCGGGTAAGGACCCCGCACCATTAAAATAGACTTATCTGCGACCGATCATTAAAAAGCAATTAAACCGACCAATAAGCGACCTATGGATTTAAAAAGACTGAACCCCAATGGGGAATAAGCATTGTTGCATAGTTCTGCATAAACTTTTCCCATCCAGTTGTTTTCTTTTTTGTGAAATATTTTAAAAATTAAAAAATTGTAGATACATTTATAATACAATAATTATTTATTTATTGCATATAGAGGCCTACAAATTTACGTAAACATAAGTACAAGCATATACGTATTGCAATATATGTATGTATTCGTCTTGGGTTTAATTAGGCAATGAAAAAAAAGCCTTGCTTACCCGAACCAACCATTCGTAAGTGTGTATTAGTCTTGGGTTTAATTAAGTACCTACCCTTAGTACCCTTTTCTGATTCTAAGAAATATTTCTAATAGTCCACCTACATTTTGGCAAGAGTGCGTCTTAAATTACAGGAATTTTTTGACTTCAGCTCTATTTATCCATTTTTCCTCTTAAATCATTGTACGCCACTGTTACTCAACAGGTTTAAATTCACCAAGAGGGTTCTTACTTTAAGTAATGACGTAAAAATGTTTATATCCTTTAACCACTGATTGGTCAATTTCAAACAAAACATTCCACATCAACCAATTAGAACACGTTACTAAGTATTATCCGATCGTTTAAATTGGAATCAGTATAACGATGTACATACACGTACTCACTGTACCCTATAATTTAGGTTTGGGAGGCAGCAACTTTTTACAAATAATAAGATAAAATTGTTGTTAATAAGTTCCTTTCATAAAATATGTATTAAAATATTTTGTTTTCTTTTTACGTGTATACAGTGTGTCTACGTAAGTTGGCGGCATATGGAAAACTTTTTACTATTATTTTACGAAAAAAGTTCTGCATGGTCTAAAACCTAGAATCAGATATAAAACTGTGTCAGTCATGTACGAGGTTTGGCCAAAAATGTAAATTTTGCTCTAGAGTAAAGTACTCGTATTTTTGCTAATATCGCAAATTGCTATAAAGAAAAGATGTTTAGAATTAAAAGTTTCTTCCAAATATGCAATTTTATAATTTCAAAAAATATATATTTTGTTCCGAGATAATGATAAAAATTTAGGTTTGTACATTGGTGCGCTATATTTCATGATTATAAATGTCATAGAACAGTTTTAAATAAACTTTTTAAATTAATTGTTACTACAACAAGAAGAATGTACAATGCACTAATGTACAAACTTACATTCTCTAGATTTTCGCAAAAAAATCAAATAATTTTTCTTTTGGAAATGAACAAAATTGCACATTTGAAAGTAATTTTTAATTCTTAACATCTTTCTTTTATAACAATTTGCGATATTAGCAAAAATACAGGTACTTTCCTCTTGAGCAAAAATTACATTTTTGGCCTAACCTCGTACACCATGACACAAATTGATATCTGATGATTGCATTTTGGGTTTTGGACCATGCAGAACTTTTTATAAGAAATAACTTTTTTCATAAAATTAATAATAAAAGTTTCCCATATGCCGCCAACTTACGTAGACAGACTGTATGTAAGACATAATATGTTTCCTAAATAAAAAAAGTTAAAGCGTCTTGCTTTTGTAAACTTAAATAATATTATATTTTATCTTGATTTTAACCAGGGAGTTAAACATTAATTTTTTTTGTACAGAAATGCTTACTTATCTATAATGTTGAGTATCTGTTAATATTTACCTGATGAATAATTAACAGGATTAGGTATAATAATAAAACAAACTGTATAATACTTTTGTAAATTATGACTGTTCACCTCACAACCAACTAACTTTAAAACGTAAACTAAAATGCTCGCTTAAGTGTGACAGTAATTTAGACGTTTTCTTTGGTTAATTTGACTTATGCCAAAGTTTACAGAATTAACATATTATACCGGGTATACTCACGAAATTACTAGCGAGCCTCTTATTTTCTCTAAGAGCGGCTTTTACAGTGTGGCGTTAACAAACCCATGTGGTTGAAGTCCTAGTAAATTTAAGAAGCTATCAAATGCATTTTCATCTAGATTTACTAAATATGGTTCGCTTCTTGGGTAAGGATTATACTAACTTAAGGATTGACTTGACATTGTAAAAGCCGCTTTAAAAGTGTTATTCGATTTTGAAATGTTAGTGGAACATACGGCTGAATAGAAGCAGATTTAGCTCCTTTCTACCACTACCGGTTTAACCATAAATGCATCCACGTCTGCTATTTTAAACGGAACAGACTGCAGTTTGTTTAAGGCACTGGCTAAAAAACCGCCGGCGGTTCTGCTCAATTATAATAAGAAAACCGCCGTCCGGCGCTTTTAGCTATTTATGTATATCAAACCACCGAAAATGTAAATTATTTGATATTACCGGCGGTGTTTTACCTATTTTAAATTTAAATTGTTTTTAAGTTTTTGAAAATTTTTTGATTTTTTTTCACTTGTCGTACGATATACCGTTCATGATTTTCCTTTATCTTCTTTAACGGTACCGTATTTTCATGATGGCCTATAATAATCAATTGTACTGTTAATTAAGATTTTTACTATTTTAGTAACTTTGCCCATAGAATTTCCCTCACAATAAAATTTTACTGTTATCTTGCAAATATCATCGGACAGTGCCACATTTTTAAAAATTATTTAAAAAATTTCTACCAATATTAAATAATAGATGGCTAATTCTCAAAAATAATGGAAATTGATGTCCTTACAGACCCGGATCGTCAACTACAAAATGTATTTTCTTTTTAAATACTACCGTACTAGATGTACAAATTTATGAAACAAATTATTTTTTTATGTAATAAGCCAAAAATATATATCCAGGAAAGTACCCTGAAAGTCATTCCCTCACTATGTCCCAATCGTAAAATTTCTAACTTATTTTTTATCTCATTTTTTACTCATATTAGATAGTACTTACTGTACCATCATGAGTTTAAAGTTTAAAAAATGCACTTGGAAATAGACTACTCAAAGAATTATCGCATATGCTCGATTAATTTTTAATCGCTCTGTATGATGTGCTGTTGAAAGGGAGTAGTCAAATTTGTGATTATAAAATATCAGAAATGGGTAAGGGTATAAATTATTTACAAATGAGATTTCTCCCTTTTAACAGCACATTTTATAGGGATATTAAAAATTATTCATTTTTCAAAAAAATGTATCACCCCGTAGGATCTATTGCTAACAGTAAATAACAACGGTTAATATAAAGTTATAGCTTCACGTTTTCTTAACATTTTATTTTTTTAATTGTCTTGATAACTTAATTATTAAAAGAGATATGGCCATTTAAATAAAAGCATTTTTGTATTAAAGCTTATGAAAGAAATCGAGCATATGCGATAATTCTTTTGAGTAGTGTATATTTAAATATAATTCAAAATTTGTACCTGTAAAATAGATCATTTCCTCACCGTTTTGAAACATTGTAATTGGCGCAAAATTTAAAGGCTTTGAGCTCCACTGCAATTTTTTCGTAGTTAGCAATATTGCCTTCGATAACATTCACTATAGCAGACGGTTAAACAACAGATGTTTTGGTTAAACAAGTTTGACAACAAGTTTTTTAAATATTAAATTTTTTAGTAAATCCCTCAGTAATGTTGTCATAAGGTAGACAATTTTTATTTAATAATCATAACGTATTTGTATATATATTTTTTCGGTAGTAATAAAGTACTATTCACAGTTCGTAAGAAAGTAAACTTATGTTTATACACTTTTGGCGATTTTATTTCATTTCGTAATTCCCTGATTAAATCTTTATATTGTATTATTATTATTATTATTATTATATTATATTAATATTAAATTCAAACTCAAAAAGTTGGGAATCACTATAATATTTTTGTATTAAATAAATAAGACATAAAACTAAAATTTAAGTAAATAAAATTCAATAATGAGTTAAAGAAAATACCGATTAGAAAAAGCTAAAATCGACACTTTTTAAGATACCAGATATGATCTACATGTTTATACTGGTTAAGCAAATAGGTATTGGGATATTGGTCAGTAAAGCAACAAGAAAGGATGTATGTGAGTAATCAATTAGAAATGCTTACATGCGGGTATATTCACGTTAGATTGTCTCTTTTTTTATCTTTGAACAAACCACAAGGCTAAAAGCTTAAATACTAACGTACCGTGGGTGTCTTAAGCGAGGTAAGAGGGAGTTTGTTGACACAGGACTTAAATACTTGAAGATTTGGTGGGGAAGGAAAGACCTCCGCGGGCAACAGGTTCCACATTCTAGAGACTCTAGGGATGAAAGAACGAACTAAGTGGGAAGTTCGGGGCTTGTCTAGTTGGACCGTATAGGGACGCATACGCGTGGCACCACGAGTTTCTCTGTTGGGAATCGTGAGTGAAGGAACTATACTGGACAATTCTTCAGAGCAGAAGCCATGAAAGTACCTATAAAAAGCGATAAATCCACCACAGCCCGACGATGGGCAAGAGAGGGAAGCCTTTCTGTAAAGGATCATTAATGAGACGAATAGCTCTTCTTTGAATGGAATCAAGAATGCTTAGGGTTGTGGGGGCCATGCCCAAGATATGAGAACAATATTCCAAGGAAAGGCGGATTTGGGACACATACAAAGTCTATAAATTGGAAGGGAAAAAATCCATTTCTATACAGTCCAATTGGACAGGCCCCGAACTTCCCACTTTGTTCGTACTTTTATCCCTAGAGTTTTTAGAATGTGAAACATGCTGCCCGCGGAGGTCTTTCCTTCCTCCCCAAATCTTCAAGTATTTAAGTCCCGTGTCAACAAACTCCCTCTTACCTTGCTTAAGACACCCACGGTACGTTAGTATTTAGGCTTTCAGCCTTCGTGGTTTGTCCAAAGATAAAAAAACTCGGTAGTAGATTTCGATGTATTAAGCAGTATGGAATAAATGTTATGTTGTTGATAATTTAGGCGTATAATTATTGTAGTTTTTAAAGTCTGAAAAAGATTAATTAAGGGTTTAATATATGTATAAATCTGTAATATCACGCTTTAAATAAAATCATATCGTATAATAAACGATGACAAAAAAGTTAAATTAGTTTCACTTGCACTTTAAGTTTGGATTAACAAAAATAGATGTAAGTAGAAAAATCTATTTTTGTTTAACAAGAAGCCCTAGTTATAAAAGTAATACATAATGCAATACACTCAGCCCAAAAACATGTGTTTATTATTTAGAAGATATAAAACCTTTTGAAATTTTCCTAATTATTATGCCTCACTTTCCCCTACTATTGTTAACCTGGGCCAGATGTGGGTGTGGTGCGATTATGTGGTATCGACCCAACAGCAACCGGCTTATCTGCGACCGAATTTTTCAAACCCCCATTTTTCAACGGTGTACTGGAGTTGCTAGACATATCCAAATAAAACAGATTAAGATTGTTAATTTGCTAGACGGACATACTTAAGGTTCTAGACGGGGACATGGTTCAGTTCCTAGACGTAACCCAGACGTGACCTCACTGTCGTTGATAATATGTTTAAATGTATATATCTAAAAACTAAGAAAAATTGATTTTTGTTGGACCCCTTCCCATAAAAAATCAAGTTTCAAAAGCTAATCCTCTTTTTGTATTTTTACCGTGAATGTAATGAAATTTTATAAACAAATTATAACTTTTCCAAAATTATCTAAAATTTTTAAATACGGTGGAAAATACGCCAGTACGTCACCTTATTACTGTCAGGTAAAAATCGACGGGCGAACTTTCGACACTAAATTGTTATGCAGGTTGGTAAGGCCGACAGAGTAATTAAAACAGTTTTAGGGAATTACAAACGGTTAGTTTTGGTAAGCAAATCCATTTTTTTATTTCTTAATTAAACTCAAGATTTATACACACTTACGAATGGTTAGTTCTGGTAAGCAAGTCCTTTTTTTACATTTCCTTAATTAAATCCAAGACTACAATACGTTATTTATTAAAATAAGTGGATTTCATTGCAAAATAAAGCAAAACAGAAAAAAATATGTAAAGCATTTGTTTTACAAGCATGGAGTGTTCTATTACGTCTAGAACTCAACATCTTTTTCTATCAACTCATACATCTATATGTAGCAACTTAACAATCTCAAATTCAAAATTTTATTAATATCTTATTGCCGTCTAGCAACTCAAATACACCATTATGTCGACCTGGTGGGTCTAAAATGCATTAAATTTAAGACGCACTGTTGCCAATATGTAGGTGGACTATTAAAAATATTTCCCAAATTCAGAAAAGGGTATTGAGGGTAAGTATTTAATTAAACCCAAGACTAATACACACTTAAGAATGGTTAGTTCTGGTAAGCAACTCCATTTTTTAATTCCTAAAACCAAAGACGAATACACACATATACTATATTATATATATAAACAATATTATAAATGTATTTACAATTTTTTACTTTTTAAAATATTCCACAAAAAAAAACTGGATGGGAAGAGTTTATGAACAACTTGGCAACAATGCTTATGTTCCATTGGGGTTCTCTATTATTTTATTTCATAGGTCGCTTATAGGCCGGTTTTTATTGCTTTTAATGATCGGTCGCAGTTGAGCCGGTCGCAGATAAGCCTATTTCGATTATGTGTGGCGAAACCTCAAAGATAAGAGAAAAAAGGCTAACGCGATTTTTAAACTTATTTAAGAAACGTTATTTCCTAAGGCCGTATAAATAACATTTCTGTAGTAACCTGTACCGGATACAAATTATGGGGTCATTTTTTTAAAATAATTATAAGTAAATCACTAACGATTACAAACAAACATGCTAATAGTAGTAACTAGGCACTTTTAGAATTCAATTAGCATACCCAGTGTTAATTATTTACATTAAAATGTACGTTATCAACATCTAGAATTCATATAAAAAGGTTAATTTTTTTAATTGCAAAATTATTTTTTTGCTGCATATTACTTTTGATATTACTAATTATAACTGTTATAGGAAACAATATATTTTCCTATCATACATACCTACCTACAGTGTGAATGCGATCTATTAATATGTTGAACTGGTTAAACTTACTAAATAAGATTGTTAAAATTTGATTGAAAAACAAACCAATCAGCCTCATAAAACTTTACCACTTAAGAGTGCTAAATAAATTAGAAACGGGTTGTTCAATTGTCACTACATGTTAAAAAGTATTCTTGGAATTGTTGTTTAATGTATTATTCATTTTTTTTATATCTGTTATAAGGTAATACTTTAACTATTATATGCAAAAATATTCAAGTCAAAAGTTATTTGCATGAAATTATTATCTTTTAAGTAAATAAGTATCAATAATCAGTATTTACATTAAAAATTTAAAAAAAAGAACATTTTTTATTATAAAATTTTTTGTAAAGGGTGTTAAAATAATTAAATACGTAAATACACAATAAGTCGAGCAATACGTTTTTAAAATTTTCTTTAGGCAATCATTTTTATATCCTAAAACTAAACAAAAGGTATATTAAATTCTAGTTCCGCTATAACTTTATTTTTAGTTTACTCTAAATAGGATTACAATTAAATTGCAGTAATAGTGATGGTTAGTATATATAATTTTACAGTCAGATCCGTGTAATCTTTAGGTTATATTAACATTATTATAGAGGTATACCGTCGATCATAGGCAAATCATGCATTGAATCCCTTCCACCAATCTACTATGTACTCTCCTAAAACCCACCGCTGCAACGAACGCGCCAATTCAAGCAGAACCAAATCAGGGGTTTCTGGCTTCTGGCCCTCACCGCTTCTGTCTTTCGTCGGACGGCGACGCGAATAACACATATCCCACCTTGTTTGTTTCTACCCTGTATATTTTTCAACACTTTTGTAAAAATATATACTAGGTACATATTATATTGGATGGAATCATTTGATAAAAACACAAGAGTATTTATTTAAAAATCGCAATAAATTTACAATCTAGACGTATGTTAGGTGGTAAGTATTTTCTTGCTGGTGGTGATAAACATCTAGGGGATGTCCGGGAAGCCCCGCCCACCTAAGCAAATTTAAATATTGTAAAGTGTTAGTAACACATAAGTCTCCATTAAAAATGGCGTTGATTACTCAAATCTATTGTTTATATTAAGGTAGGTATGCTTAATTTTTGGATAGGTAAACGTTTTCAGTAAAAAAAAATTACCGTTTTTAAGACCCTACCAATTGACAGAGATGTCCGATGTCTTGGATCACACCGCCCACCAATTAATATATAATTAACAATAAAATAAAACATTTTTAAATAAATTAAATAATATAACATATTATCTAATTGTTATTATAAGCCCTAGACATTTAGATACATCTAAATAGTAAAATTATGGGCATAAGACTAAGGTAAAACTCAACGTAATAAAAATAAAATATTTTTATCCTATTTCTTTTTTTTTATATTTAAGATTAGATTAGATTATATTTAGATAGATTTTAGATAAATTACATTGTTGTTATTACTTAATACCTTTTAAAAATCTACTCAGCTCAATGCCAATGCAATTCTTCAAAGACTCAACAAAACATAATATTTTAATAGTGCATAATAAAATACAATCAATTACCTACATTTTGATATATCAATAATGCAAATTAATACTTATGTATCGTAGCAACGCTTGAATTTTCACCTAAGAAAAATACATTTACCTGCATCCGAAACGTTTTTGATGACTAAAGGATTAAAAGCGGTTTTGCGAAGCGCAAATCATCTATGTTAGCAATTAACCAATAATGTTTGTATTGAGTGATATATATCGGACCGATTAGAGGTTGCGTTTAGAAATTATGACTGTGGACGGTGTTACCCGCTGGACGGTGCTTCCCGGACCTCCCCTACCTATTGTTACTACCTAATTACCAAAGCATGAACACCCAACAATAATTCAAAACAAAAATCCTAAATATTTATTAGATCATAATGGGCTATATGAATAAAAAGAAGCTGCTGCTATTCCGTAGCTTCAATTTTCTATAAGTAAATACTCGCACTTGTAATCAAATGCTCATACGTTTAAAGTTAATTCTTCTTTAATTCTATATTATGATCAATACCTCTTAGCAATACGCAAAAGCATTTGCTTCTTTTTATTCATATGACCCAATATGTCAAACCCAGTTAAGCTCGAAAAATGGCAATAGCAAGCTACTTACAATTTAACAAACTATTTCAATTTTTCAGTACCTAACTTAAAACAGTACATAAATTCACCTCTTTGGTTAAAGACAATATTTATATATATATAATAAAAATTTTGCCGTCTTCCTGTCGTAACTTGAAAACGAGGGTGTCATGGCGATAATTTGCATTGGTCTCCTCTAAAAAAATCAGTGTAAATTCACACTTTAATTTATTATTATTGTAAATTTATAGATCTGGTTATACTTTCTTTATACTAAAAATGTAAATTACAATTATTGTGTAATTCTAATGTAAAACATTAACGGTAATTTATATTACAAGTGATTGTAGTTTAATTGTAAATTATGCCCCACTTTTTAGATTGCAATACCATACCGCAAAGTACCTGCAGGTATTATTAGAAACGTTGCAAACCTTTGAAAACATATTTTTCTGTGTTATAAAAACCACAACATTTTCTTTTAAAAAAATTATAGCACACTAAAACTAACATGCAAAAAAAAAAAAGTTTAGACTAAAAACCAGTTACAAAGATGCCACAATCGTTATACAAATAAAGACGGCAATCAACTATCGCTGTCTAAACGCGTCGTTTACATCGTGTGCGAGCAACAAAAAGGAAAATAATTGAAAGTGAGACAGAAGTGATGACGCCGTGGCATCTTCTCTACTGGCGAGAACTTTACTAAGTATCATGCAGCGAGAGTTTATATTTGCCCAACGACACAATGAAATGGTGTAAAAATCGGATAGAAGTATAGATTTTTTAAAATCAGTTAAACTAGCAGAAACATTACACAAAATGCCGAAGGCATGTGATATATTTAATATTTAGTTCGGGGGATACTGTCAAATTCCCACATTTTTTTGGGCGCCGTATTTTATTTATATTATTATTATGTTTGACAATTAAAAATTTGTTTTTTTGTTTCTGGCATATACATACTTTTTGATAGGGACTAAGTTACGATAATAAAATAATAATGACAGTAATTTAGTTCCTTAAAAGATGGCACAAAAAGTTCATAAAGTTAACCCATACAAACTATTAAAATACAAAGGGATTCAGACTAAATAAATATTCCTGTCTTAAAACCTTAACTTTTCTTCTTAAATAGATAAAAAAACCGACGCAGGTGGCTCAAAATAGCTTACAAACAAACAGAGAGAACAGAGAAGTGGTTCAAGGGAGTTTATTTTATTTTTAAAATATTTTTTTATAGTTATTGCTATTTAAATAAATATTTATCTTCTATTATTTTGTTGATTATATGTTTATAATTTATGTGAGTGTGTGTGTGCAATCAAAAATGATACTTTAAAGAACTTTTGAAGATTACCTTACGTCACCGGCGCCGACATCTTTGTAATTGAAAATTATACAAGATATAAAGTATTAAGAATTTAAAAATAGAAATTAATTCTAAAAATGTTTGACTGTTTCGTAAAAAAGATAACTTTGAAATATCGAGCAATGCTAGTTTAAAAGAATATGCAAATTATACGCACTACCACGAGCAACAATTCTTTGTATTTTTAAAAATTAAGGTGTTATTGACGACATCATAAAACAAAAATTATCATAATTAACTTAAAATCGGGAACGAGACATCCAAACAATACAATCTGATTTTTATGGTTTATATAAGAATAAAGAACATTAGAAATTATAATGGAAAAATTACGAGATTATTCTTATTACAACTTTAAATCTTTAGAAACTTTACAAACAGTTTTATTATTATTATATATCAGTTTATATTATTTCACCACAGTTCCACCACAATTCCATTGTAGCCTATGTTCTGCTTAAACAACTACATAGTTGGATATAACACAAAATACTACAATAACCACTAAACCTTATAGATCTGGCAACGGTCACTACGCCCAGATAATTAGATTAGAGACATATTTTCCCACAGTTTCACCACAATTCCACAAAATTTCATTACAATTCCATTAAATTCCATCTACTTGAACACCGCAATTCTTTAGTGGTTTACCTCTCGGTTTTAGCTTTTATTTAAAGAAAACTATGGCAATAATCTTTTAAACTTTCATTCTAAAAACAATTAAAAATTAGATACGACAGTCTGTAAAATTAACGACAAGGTATTATCACCTTAAGCAATTTTTATAAAGTTATGGGTACAAAATAAATAAGTTAAAAAATAAATATTAATTTATAAAAACTAAACTAAACTATTTACGCACGCTTATGTTACATGGGTATAAGTAGGGAGCCCACGATGCTAAATTGGGATTTACTCGAGCGTCATACAGACCTATTAGGTTGCAAAACTTAGATGATTAGAGATTAGAAGAAAACATTGTTTCATAATGCATACATTTTTATTTGTGGAAGAAGTAGTTATAGATTTTTAAATATGTCAAATAAATACTGTTAATATTTGGGCTTGTTGAAATCCTTCGTATCGTATCTGATTACATATTTTTCGTTATCCTTGAATTATTTTCTTTAAAATAAAAAAAAATAGCGACGCTCGAGAAAGTCAAAATGACGTTTTTTTCAAGTCCTCCGCTTTTTTACGTCACTCTCAAAATGTCAGATTAGTAGAATATACACTGTTTAGCATTTAATTAAGTCACCCTATCTTAATCTGATGCGCTCCAACATTTCTAATTAATATGTTTTTTTACCATCGGCCTTGTGTACGGGGCTCATATTTAGTGGAGGTACTTAACTGGGTACAAGGTGGTCTCTGGTATATAATTCTGCCGCGCTGTAGTAAATCCCGAAATCCCCTCTTTTGTCCCCCTACCATATTCAGCATTTTTACTTCTTCAATTGAGTTAGGCAAAACTATACACGTTCGGCGCTTGAAAAGTTTCGACTATGATTTTTGGGCAATGTGTAAGAAAAAGACGGAGTAGAGCGAGAACAACTTGGCTCCACCCTGTGCGGCTATCGCGTCGTAGCGTCCTTGCGCTTATCAGTCCGGTCAAAGTTCGATTGCAATTCTTCGCATACCCAGTACGTGTTAGCCGATCATGTTTACAATTTATTTTAACCTTTGGTACGAAGGCGGATACAGTAATAAAGTAAAAATGGTCTTCACTGTTGAACAAAAGATTAATATCATTAAATGGTATTGTCGTGCGGAGAGTGCAGAAGAAGTTGTCGGCCGTTTTGAGCGCGTGAAATTCCAATACTTTATTTGAGGCTGACATACCCATCTCCAAGCGCTTGCTAAAGTGCACTGGCACTGCGAGGCAGCCGAAATTTACATTCACATCGAGCGGACCCGAGCAGTACGGGGAATCGCCGTCGCTATCGGTGGGCGGTTACCTATGCAGTCGTTCTCTTTCTACTCTCTATCTATTAGTGTCTAATACATTAAAACGCAATCCGTTAGATTCAACTCGCCAAACCTGTATATGTATATAACAAAAAAAGCTTTAGCGAAACATTAAAATTAAACAAAGCATATCATTTCTCGAAAGAGACAAAAAAATATCCTAATAAATAAGTAATTAATATTTTAGTAATTAATACTGTGTCTAAGGGTACTTCGTGAAAATCGAATCCGATTGGACGGATCGCATTAAACCTATAATGCGAAATTATTTTAAATTGTCAAATAAAAGTATATAAGGTTTGTTCCAGCAGGCTGTCAGAAATGTTTGCAACCGTTCGGATTCTGCGCACGTCAAATTTGTCGTTCCAGCAGTGCCATGTTTGTAACATTATACGATTGTTTGTTGTTCCAGCAGTAGTTTTAGGATGTTGGAAGCACGTTGGAAACTGTTTGAAAAGTTTGCAAACTTTCTTCAAACATTACTGACAAATTTCTAACATAACCTTTCTTGTATTGACGTAAAGCAGTATGCCTTGTTTATTTTTCGTGTTAGCAGAAAACTGTTCCCAACATTTCTGACTAATGTTTGTAACAATTTCTGCGTTTTACGATTGTTGCTAACATGTTTCCAACATTCTGCTGGAACAAATCTATACAATAACAAATAAAGCAAACAAATAAAAATAAACTTCTCACCTTACTTTTGTAGTATTTTTTCTTAATTTTAGTTAATTTCAAAAAATAAAGAAAAATAATGGCGCAAACCACTAAAATATTTAAGTCCATTTTATTTCCCACCATGTCGTTTCTACACTTATCAGCTGTTTTACTTAACTATAATTTTTTCAAAGCTTTTCCAAAACCGTGAATATCTTATAAATATAACCTCCGATCGGACTAAACTCAATTCAAATCGCTTGAAATACAGGATTGACTTATACAGTAGGCTGGAGCCTAGGGCGGCGTTTTTTAAGGGGGCGGCAGATTTGAGATTTTGTACTTTTTAGTTTATAAATTGTTTAGTTGATTTCAATTTTTATTTTGTACGTAAAAATAAAACTGAGGCTTTTTTTTGAAAAAGGAAAAAATTAGGGGTGGCTAAAATTAATAGCTTACGGGCGGCGGATATGTAAATGCGCCTCTGCTTATGGCGTTCAATCCAATCCCTTAGGTACTCAATCTGAAACGTGTATATCGCAATTTTTTGTCGGATTAAGTTTTATCCGATCGGTTGAATCGGATTCAGTATAACGATGTACCCTTGGTCTGTGTCTTTTTTAATAATTAATTTGTTGTAACACATTTATTCTTTTTTCGAAGTTTAAATTAAATCAACAAAACACCGCCTTTTATTTTTTGGCACTATTAAGATTAAATTATTATGACTATTTAAACTGTAGGCTTTTTCCCATCTTCCTTTTTTTATCTAAAGCCCTGAAATTCCTGGTTCACCTTGGGGATTTTTATACTGTATTTACCAAATTGTTTAAAATTTTAAATTGTTAATTTTTTTTTCATAAATGTTTTTGTCTGAAGTGTAGTATGTGTCATTTGATATTTACTATTTGTTTTACATTTTAGAACCACAACTACATGGTGGTCTCTAAAACAATGGTAGAAACAGTACTGTCCAGTGAAATAACGCGCAGCCAGCATGAAGAGGTCAAAGTTGCACTCGAAAACGGTAAGAATACAATATTGTTAAAACAATTTATAAACAAATCGCGGGTGCTTGACAAAAAGGTGATAAGTCACTTTCTGGCGAAAATGAAATTAAATTAGAAAAACATTTAAAAATACCTTCTTTACATGCATGTGGGAATAGCAAAATATGCCAATTTATAGCTTATAGTTTATATTTATAGAAAAATTGTTTTTATAGCTATAAATTGACATATTTTGCTATTTCCTATGTAAAGAATGCCTTGTTAAATGTATTTCTGACTTATTCCGATTTTCGCAACTAAATTATAACCTTGTTCCCAAGCACCCCCAAACTTTTTTAGTAGTCTTGTAATTGTTTTATACGACCTTTTGTACTAGCACAGCGTATTTAAAACTGTGGAACTAGGTACTAGAGATTTACAATAAATTATATTCATATGAAGGCGTACAATGACTAGAAAGAAAATATTTTCGCACCTTTTAAAGACACCCTGTACACCAATTAAATGGAACAATGTTATTGGTTAAAAAATATTTACCTGATATTTATTTTCGAAATAATTTAATTTTAATAGTCTTTATAAAATTAAAATTTATTTACATTACTAAGAAAAAGCAAATAAAAATTATAATTCTGTTTAAATTAGTTTATAAAAAAGCACTTTTAAAAGAAAGTTTATATGTCGTTTTCGTCTTATTTAAAATTTCTTTACTCTCTAAATGAAAAAATTGCAAAAAAAACAATATTTAAACATAAGGTTAAACCACGTTATTGAAATTGTGAGTAAGAGTCTGGGAGCGGCAAACCTTCATTATTTTATAAAAACTGAAAGTTTGTCAGTCCACGCTCCTGACATAGGTAAGAGCGATCGGAGACTATGAAGTTCGACTCATAGTTGCTTTGGCAGTTATCAGGTATCAAGGATTAATTTATTGAAACATAACTTTCGTCTCTTTGTTAAAGCTAAATTTGTTGTTAAAGATACTTCCTTAGTCGCCAAACAGTTTTGACAGTTCCAATCCATCGTCAGACAAACATTCTTGTGTAGCTCCATGTTCCAATGAAGTTAAATATTTCTGTTGTGACAAAATAACAAGATATGACAAAAACAAGTGTACAAGAATGGTAGGGTTTCTAAATAGGCATGCCCTAAAATAGTTTAATGTATACAGAGTGTTCCAAAAATATTTTTTTTAACTAGTCTCATAGCAATAACTTTTTGGGACACTCTGAATACATCGAAATATTTTAAAGACATGCCAATTTGGAAACCCTACAAATCTTATGTAGGCCTTTTTGTTATATCTTGTTAAATAACAGAAATATTGGAATGCCTCATACCTTTGGGCCACTCCAAAATATTTGTCTGCCAAGCGGTTGAAACAGTCAAAACTGTCTGGCAAAGGAGATATCGTCGGAAATTGTCTAGAAACCTGCGGCAACTCCGATTTTGACGAAATTTGGTATGCGGGGTTTTTGGGAAGCTCATCACGAATCTAAAAGAATTTTTGGCGGAAACGTTTGATTCTCGAGATATTCATCATCAAAATTGAAATTTGAATTAATCTTATTTTTACTATTTGCCCCCTTCTTTTGCCGACAATTCCTTATTTAAAGCTAAAGTGAAATACAATATTTGATTTTCACCTTTTAAAACCCCGTTTTTACGTATTTTACATTATTTTTGCCTTAAATTGCATAGCTTCACTTTCAATCGTTTTCAGTCGCAGTAGGCTATGACATCACCAGTGTATGCATGGTTGCCGAATTTATAAAGTGAACTTTCGCAATTTTAAAAGGTGTAAAATACATGGAAAAACAAGGTTTTAAAAGGTGAAAATCAAGTTTTGTATGCCACTCCAGCTTTAAATCAAGAATTGTGTGCGAAAAGAAGGAGGAATATAGTGAAAATAGGAATAGTTTAAGTTTCAACTTTGATGATGTATATCTCAAGAACAAAACGTTCTTTTAGGTTCGTGATTAGCGCCCCAAAAAACTCCCGTATACCAAAATTCGTCAAAATCGGAAATTGTCGCAGGTTTCTGAAAAATTACCATATCTTCTAATAGGTACCCAAGTAATAGTATAAAATTCAGCTTTTACACAAAAACAAAGGTTAGGTTTTAATTTACTAACCTTTGGTACCTCGTACCTGCCAAATCCCCTATGCAGCATGCGCTGACAAACTTTTAGTTTTTACCAAATGACTGCCGCTCACTGACTCCTGAACCATTAGTTTATAAACGTTGATAAACCGATTTGGAAATTAATCTGAACACCAAATGCAATGTAAATACTCTTTAAAATATTTAGAATTTTAAATATTTTTTAGATTAAAACTTGTTTTTTAATTTAATCGTTTTAGAATTTTTTTACCACATGCATGCACTTGAGCCAGTAAACGCCTGTCAAAAAGAACGTGTGCACTAGACAATGATCATTTGATGCAAAAAGAATAAACTAGCTGCATAGATTTTATACCTTACAAAAAAATATGTTCTATTAGTCATAAAAACCTTCCTAAACTAGTAAAATAAGAAATAAAAGTATTTGAATATTAATAACTTAAAAATTAGCAATTTAATAATAAACAATAAATACTTAATTTTGTTTTGCCAATAAAACAATGTTACAATAATAATAAAAGAGTCACTAATGCAAATGTGACAACCAGGGTTCGCAGATTTATAATAAATGATTTGTATTATAAAATATATTACGATATATACAGGGTGATTCAAAAATTGATTACGAAACATGAGGGGTGATGCTCCTTGACAAAATAAAGATAGAGCTTCATATAATTTTTTTTCAAAATGTCATTCATTTTCGAGTAACAAGCCGTCAAAGTTCAGTTTTTCGCCATATTGCATTTATTTTTTAACCAATCCAGTTGATATTTGGCAAACAAATCAAGTTTTGCAGATTCTAAAATTTTGAGACAAAAGTAGCTTTTTTAAATACCGCCGGAGAGGTACTTTACCTAAAACTTAAAATTTATTTACATCATAACTTTTTTATTTTGAAAGATATCGTAAAGCTAGGGGCGCCATTTTTTAGACAATCAAAAACTTTAAAAAATAAGGTACTCTTTATTAAAGTCGATAAACCTCACCGTTTAGGTTGATGAAAACTTTGATGTTTATTGGTGCCTAAACGGTGAGGTTAATCGACTTTAATAAAGAGTACCTTATTTTTTAAGTTTTTGATTGTTTATAAAATGACGCCCCCAGCTTTGCGATATCTGTCAAAATAAAAAGTTATGATGTAAATAAATTTTAAGTTTTAGGTAAAGTGCCCTCTGGCGGTATTTAAAAGAGTACTTTTGTCTTAAAATTTTAGAATCTGCAAAGCTCGATTTGTGTGCCAAATATCAACTGGATTGGTTAAAAATAAATGCAATATGGCGAAAAAAAAACAAAATAAAATTGAACTTTGACGGCTTGTAACTCGAAAGCGAATGACATTTTGAAAAGAAACTTAGATGAAGCTCTACCCTTATTTTGTCAAGTAGAATCACCCCCTTATGTTTCGTGATCGATTTTTGAATCACCCTGTATATATCACGATATATATTATATATGTATTACAATTACGATATATGAATACCAATATCTCAGCAGAAATGGGTCCCTACCTACTTTTAAGTTAATCTGATGATTAAGTCAATGGTGACCTTTGTACCAAAATAATATTAAAAATAGTTTAAAAAGCAGCAATATTTTATTTTGTACAGTAAAATGTAAAACATTTTAGTTTCTTTAGTAAGTTATTTTTGGAAATGGAAAATTTATAATAGAGTAATATAATAATTAATATACACCAAAGATAACTTGCTTTGCAAATTAAAACAATGGGTAATTAATATTTACTACCTTTATTTACATCATGGAAGCATAATTATCTTATAATTGGTATTTTTAGTTTTATCACTACATGCAAAAATAACGTAAACATATTTTCCCTAAGAAAGTAAAATATGATTTACATTAGTGTCCAACCGAAATTTCGGTTTCGGTCTGACTCTATTTTACAAATACAGGGTGTGGTCATAAATGATAGGGATGATAGACTGAGTCAAAATAATGTTAGTACTTTGTATATAAAAATGGTATATTGCTCTTTATTATTAAAATATCGACCTTTAAATTTAAAATTTAAAAAAAACAAACCCTTTTCAATTATATGTAACTTTGGAACTGTTGCCACATTACCAATTATATTTAGGCTACTAAAAACCTTATACCAATGCTTATTTTTATCGGTAAACGGCTGTTCAGTAAGTCAAAATTATACAGGGTGAGAGAATTTCTGTTTTCATTTGATGTATGCTTTTTTAACACAATTGACAAATTTGACATTTTGCTTTGATCTTTTGATTTCTTTATCATTTTTGTGCAAAAAGGTATACTTTATTTAAATTGATATATTGGACCGTTTTTCATAAAATCGGATTTAAAATCCAGACATACCAGCATTTTGTATGTAATATAAAACAAACACACAATTTTTAATAATTTTACCACATTTTAATAATTTTAAAAATTGATTGTTTATTACGGACAAAACGCTGGTGTCTGAATTTAAAATTCGATTTTATGAAAAACGATCCAAAATATGGATTAAATAAACGTACCTTTTGTGCAAAAAGGATAAAGGATATAAGAGGTCAAAGCAAATGGTCAAATTTGTCAACTGTGTTAAAAATTTATTAAATGAAAACAAAAATAGCCCCAACCTGCATAATTCTGACTTACTGAACAGCCGTTTACCTAAAAAAGAAGCATTAGTACACGGTTATTTAGTTTTTATTCTAACTTTGAAGGTTAATATCTCCAACGAAGCACGATTAAACTTTTTTTTTTAAAGAAGTACTTTTTTATATAAAGAACATTATTTTGACCAAGTCTATCAGCCCTAGTTGAAAAATGTCTTTTAAATATTTTTATTTAAGGTTAAGGAAGCTGCAATTTAATAACTATAAAGCAGGGCGGTGAAAACGGTTGTTACAATTAATAATACTATAAACTGTATTTCTGTAGCCTTACCTATCCAATTTAATAATATGGCTAAGCTAAAAGGTACTTTACGACGTCAAAAAATTAGCTGTCAATATGGCGGATGTCGTAACCCTTCTGATATAAATAAACTCTGGGACTTAAGCAAAATTAAGAATTTAAGAACGTAGTATTAGAGAATATACATCTGCGTTATTTGCGTGGATATGTACTTTTCTTGTCTTAAAATATTTTTTAAGGTTTAAAAATGAAAAATACATGTAAACAAATAAAAGGTGTTAATGATTTATTACTAATCCTGTCAGTCTACTTTAAAATCCTGCAATAAAGTATTTTAACACAAAAATAAATATTTTATATAAACAGTACGAAAGGATGTGTCCAAGGCAAGGATTTTTATTTGTATTAACACGCGTGTCAATAATTTTTGATACTTATTAGATTTCTTTGATATTTTATTTCTACTTTTTAAATATTTATATGTATCTTAGGATAACATGAAAAATGTATAATGGAACTGTATACACTGTCTTTAAAGTATATTTATTTAAACTGTATTTTTAAATTCTATTTATTTAAATTGTTCAACTAACTTTTTATAATATACAGGGTGTTTCCTAATTGCCGTAAGAGACTTTAAGGACGTATTCCTAAATCATCTCTATGAAAAAAAATTATGTAAACATGGGTCATCAAATGTTTTGTTCTCAAGATACAGGGCGTTAAACTTTTCAAAAAATCTAAAAAATTCTAAAACATTTTTATTAAAAATTGTTAAACTAGATATTACCTTTATTTAATTGAGTATTTGTTGTTGTTGTTATATAATTGCTAATAGCAGGGTATAATACTTTATTTTCAAAAGAGAAAATGTCCTAATGTTTCTTGTATAGTCCAGAAATATGCACTTTAGCGGTTTTTTTCTGGAAAACTAATCAAGTTACGTAAAAATATTTAAAAACAACAAAGGTTTTTTTAGGTGTTTCATCTGAAAAAAAGTTGCCAAAAAGTCAGTGACGTACATGTTTTTCAATAATATTAGCTGAGATGCGTCTCACGCCGCCACTGGTCTCACTTATTAAAATTTATGTAGGGCTGAATTAACTTTTTATTTCAACAAATATCACAGCCAAAATTTATTAAAATTGGAAAAGGCAAATTGATGGATATTAATAAACACAAGATTTTCCTTTTAAAGTTTTACCACCCTGTATCTTACAAACTAAGCATTTTCGGAGATGAACTTTTTTTATAAAAGTGGCTCAGGAATAAACCCTTAATTTTTTTTACCGCTAATTAGGAAACACTCTGTATAATATAACATATCATAAAGTTTAGGTTTTTAAAATTTTATCTTTGAGATTTTACCACACTGTTTTTACCATTAAAAAAATTAATTCGGAAAAATTCTAAGGCACTTTTCATGCCCTCAAAAATATAAAAAGCATTTTTGTCAAGCTGAAACTATTATTTTATGTATGTATATATCTTTGATTACAGATTTTCTACGTATCTTTATTCCTTTTTCTACAAACTTTGAGTGTAGTATACATAAAAGTCTGGCCACACCCAACTGCACCGATGCCTCACAGAACCCGCACCATATCACGACCGTGTCTCGGTGCGTTTTGTATAAATTTTTAATTTCGACGATGATGGTACGTCGCGTCGCATCGTACGGTCTGAAACATGCCCAGCCAATGAAATCATACGTTGATCGAATTGCGCCGTTGTTTCCCAAACGCAGCTTTGTGTTTACCGGGCGTGACCTTTAATTTCAGTTTATTACGTATAAAAATAAAAAGTTAGTGTTTAAGGTTAGTTGTTGTAAACAAACAAAGCAAGAGAAAATTATTTAATAAGTATTAAAAAATATAAAATTAATTTTATTGTTACATCTTGTAAATAACATGTGAGTTAAACCTATAAATACATTGTTATTTTGTTTAAATTTTTTTTAATATAATATTATATTAACATATCGAAAAATAAAATAAACTGTAAACCTCACAAGTTCGATGCAAACTTATTATTTAAAAATGGGTCGCAGCCAACTCGGCGTGACGTACAACCGTGGCGTGGGTCGGTGAAGTGTGTTTACTTGTTAAAATGCGGTGCCGGGTATGTGATTGAGCACGGTGCGGTGATATTAAACCTACGGCATTTGTATGGGTCTCTGTGCGGTTATGTGTAGCCCAACCTTGAAACTGGGTTACCTCATTTGTAAAGGTTTATTTTACGCTCAGGTGTAATTTAAAGCGTATTATAACAGACTCATACTACTTCAATGTTATTAAATTAAAAACATTTTGCACCGCATTTCCCTACATTTCACCAGCGAGATGCACGGCTACTGAACTGAAATCGATACTGCCGATCACTCACAAAAACCAATTTCTTATATCCATTTCTAGTTGTTAATGTATTATTTTAATATTTCCACCAACGAAGTTCAAAAGATATTATTGAGTCTAAAAAATAAACACGGTCTTAAAGATGATTTTAATTGCACTTTTATAATATATGATGTTTTGTATCAGTAGAAGTTTTTTTTAATAATAAATAAAATAAATCTAAATATTTTGATTTAATTTAAGATAATTAATTGTTTACAAGCAAAATGGCATAGTAGTAACGACATTGCACATTGCGTTTAAGCGTGCATAGATAGCGAGGCAGGCACTTTAAAATTTTGCAAAGTTAGTATTTTAACAAAAAAAAAGATTTTTTATAAACAATACGAAAAGATGTGTTCAAGGCAAATTTTTTATTGAGAACAGACGTGTTAATTTTGTAAGTTACTTATTAAGTAGATTTCTTTTATAATTTACTTCTATTTTTTAAATACTAGTATTAAGGAATAATTATGATAGTAAGGATAGCATGAAAAATGTATAATGGAACTGTATACACTATCCTCAAAGTATATTTGTTTGCAATTGTATTATTTAAATTTGATTTATTTAAATTGTTTAACTTTTTCATACAGACTGACCCCGGATGGGGTTTACAGGACAAATAGACCAAAAATTTCACTCTTTGAAAAAAAAATTTTTCATAAATAATTTTCTCCATAAAAAAATATGATTCACGAAGAGAAAAGGCTGATTTTGTATACATAGTTCGCAAAAACATAAAAAGCACGATTTTCTTCCAAGAGTAAAATACTTTTATTTTTTATTTTAAAGCAATATGTCACTAAAAATTGGTTAGAATTAAGTTTGTAATCGATAAAAATATTAATTAAAAGTTTTATTAAACTCCATAATTGCGGCGAACACGCCTTGATTATATTCGTTTACAGCTAAAAAATTGTGTGTATTTTCTTTTATTTTTGGTATGGTTTTTCGATTATACGTATTCCAAAGATCATTGTTTGTTTTATTATTTTCAGTAAATAAATTTTAATAGCATAATACTATATTCTAAATGTTCATGTATTTGCTTAATATTTTAAAATATTTCGGCTTATATGACACGCAGAGCTTTGTCAAAGGTACAAACATGATCCTTATAACCTACAGAAGACCTCACCCAAATATAAATTAATTTTAAGGAATTTTTTTGCCTTATAAAGGGTTAAATACATTTTCTAAATGATATTTTGCATAAAAGTGAAAAATAAAGGTAGTTTCCTCTTAGAGAAAAATCATGTTTTTAAAGTTTTTGCAAATCCTCCATACAACATTAACATTTTCTCTTCGTGAATCGTATTTTTTTACAAGCAAAAATTTTTATGGGGATTGACTTTTTCTCGAAAAATTAAAATTTTCGTCCATTTGTCCTCTTGTTAAGCCCATTCGTGGACCGTCTGTAAGTATTAACATATCAGTTTGACACACCGAAATTAAGGTTTTTAAATTTTTGACCTTAAGAGCTTACTTAGGCTTAGTTTAGCGATTTTATTACACGTACTTTAACATAAAAAAGTATAAACTCTTGGAGAAAAACACCTAATACATGTATGCATAACAGATATTATGTTATCCTGTTCTATTGATATTGGAAGAAACCATTTAAGCCATGCATAATATTGCACCACCTTGGCCAAACACACACCAGTTAAATTAATATCTAGTCTCAGTTGTTTGTTAATTATTTCAATTCTTAACTAACGAAGATCGAAATATGTGAGTGAGTTAAAAGAAGAAGCAATATCTGTAAGAGGAATTTAATTGCACTTAATAAATGTATGGTGATTTGTTTTAGTTGTAATTATTTTTATTATTTATAAGAAGAATGGCTTTGGATCTTGTATAATATAAAATAAATGATAGTGTACAAGCAAAACGGCATAATCGTAATGACATTACATTTTAGCGTGCATAACTTGCGCGGCAGGTGTTTTTGTTCAATACCTTATACACGCGATATTCTTGCTAATTAAGCTACGTATGTTATACAGTGTGTCCGCCTAAGTTCTCTACATACAGGGTGTTTCGGGAGGAAAGGGAAATATTTTGGGAACACGTTCAGAAGGTCAAAATATGAGAAATTAACTCATATGTTTTATTCCGATTCTTAACCGTCTCTGAAATAATCAGTTCTAAAGTTTTTTTGTAACTATTTTTTATTTTAAAATCAACATAAACTATACTACTAAAACAGGAAAATTCCACTAGTTCTGGTTAGTTTTTGAAAATACCCCCATTAACTTTAATACAAGCTGCAGCATACTCCCCATGAGTGAATGTGTGAGGCATTACGTATGGAGCCTTTTCTCTTTTCGGTTCGAAACGCCCAGAATTAATCAAACTAACAACCAAGCTTGTCAAAACTATCAGTCAATTAAATTAGGTATTGACAACCAATAAAATACCTACAAACTGGAGAAATACAACACTTTCTAATTACTCCAAAACTTTATAAAAAATAACTTTAGAACCGATTATTTCAGAGACGGTTAGGAATCGGATTACCACATATGGGTTAATTTCTCCTATTTTGGCCTTCTAAACATTTTCCCAAAATATTTCCCTTTCCTCCCGAAACACCCTGTATGGGAAACTTTTTTATTAATAAGTTTACGAAAAAAAAGTTATTTCCTATAAAAGTTCTGCATGGTCTAAAACCTAAAATTCCATTATTAGATATTCATTTTTTTCAGTAGTATATTGAGGTATCTGAAAAAATGTGAAATTTGTTTAAGAGGAATGTACCTTTATTTTTTAAAATATTAAAAATGATTATTAAGAAAAAATGTTAAAAATTAAAAATAACACTTAAATAGGCAAGCCCATTCATTTACAAGAAAAAGTTAATTTTTTATTTTTTATGATAAAACAATAAAAATTTAAATTTGTACATTTGTACATACTTATTTTGAAATGTAATATCTAAAGAAAGCTTAAGAACTGTCAAAACAGTAGACAGTCACAGTAACGCTTAAGAGTTATTTTTATTTTTAAATATTTATTCTTAACAATAATTTTCAATATTTTCAAAAATAAGGGTACTTTTCTATTGAACAAAATTCTCATTTATAGAGATACCTCGTATACTACTGAAAAAACGAATATCTAATGATTACATTTTAGGTCTTAGATCATGAAGAACTTTTATTAAAGAATTTTTTCGTAAAATGAATAATAAAAAAGTTTTAATTTGTAGAGAACTTAGGCACACTGTTGACCAGCGACTCGATTTTCGACTTAGGAAGTAGAATTTCTACTCCCTAAGTCAAAAATCGCGGCTCAGGTCGTATGAGCACCAATGTATCAAAAATTATTCTCATGGATTTTTTTACAGAATCATGTTCAGAATAAAATGCTGATTTTAACGATCCCTAATGCCAGCTCGAATTTTGGTCAGAATTTTTGAAAACTTTGTTTGACAAGTGAAATTTTTTTGCATTAAGTAAAATACAACTACCTTAAGGTGTCGCGACTAAGGTAGTTTGTCGTGGTAACCTTGGAATGCACCACACCGATCTGGGTGCTGTTTATGTGGAGAACATAACATATAGGAAAAAGAGCAAAGATTTTTGAAGGTTGAAAAAAAAGGACTTTGTTAAAAAATCAAGAACCTGAGAATTTAAAATTGTCAAATTGCTTACTCTACTGTTGTTACAAAAAGTTCAAGGATTCCATAAAAATACATCATGTAAATTGTTTTATATTTTCGTACATTATTTAAATGGTAAAGTTGGGCCTAATTGCTTATTTTTAATTGTTTAAATGAGTATAACATCAAAAATATAAATTTTTGGAAAAAATGTAAAAAGTCGTTTTCGGTGAAAAACTAGTCAAAAAATAAAATTGGGTTTAATTTGATACATTTTTTTTCTGACTTTTTAAAAAAGTGCGGTTTAAAAAATTCTGACCAAAATTCGAGCTGGTATTATGGGTTGTTGTAATCAGCATTTAATTCTGAACATGATTCTGCAAAAGAAATCCATGTAAATAATTTTTGATACATTGGCGCCCATACTACGTGGTCTATTATTGTTTTGTAGGTGTTAGTGTTAGGTCCATTTTATTTTTATATTTCACTTTTATGTCGCGACTGGGGATGTCAAATTTTAAAAGAACATCAATATATCAATATCCATAAATATCGTTTTGGCTAATATCGATTATTTGATATATCGATATTTGAGAGAGAAAAGATATCGATAAATTATCTAATATTAAGTATTTGTCTCTTTTTTTTCTTAACATGTAGTGGGTAAATAAATACGGCATATAAGTAAAAATTACCTTAAAACTTATTTTTTTTTATTTAAGTGTACAACATTTTTGACAGTTTTTAAAAATTTAAGTGAAAAAATATCTCTGTATCAAATATCGAAAATATTTGATATCAATTTATGGATATATCGGAAAGTTAAATATCGATGAGGATTATTGATATTTAATTTCCGATATATCGATATTTAAAATAATCGATATACGTTGCCATCCCGAGTCACGACTAAAAGTGACCGAATATCCTTACAACCGTGAACCTTATTTCAAATCCTAAAATTCAAACATTTTAAATCATTCAAGGCGCGTAGAGATTTGTATACTGTTTTATTTAGAGCCATAATATAAATAGTTTTTTTTAATTAAAAAGGTGTTAACCTAACAAAATTATTTTTAATTTGTCAAATAATTTCGCCACGCCACTAGACATTTATCACGCGTATATGGCAAGGCTCGCACCGAAGTGGCAAGCGAGTGAAATGGCAGTGAGGTAGTGAGCAAGTGGCAGGTATAACCTTCAAAACTCCCAAAACTTAAACAATTTGGAGACTAGTGGTACCTAAATGACGTCACACACTTGCCAAACACCAACACTTTAATTTAATGCGCGTTTCTGTATTTCTTTACACATCTTTTATACGTTGGTTTGGACATTGACTTACCACCTGGCCGCCACATCACTTAAATTTTTAAACTTTAAATTTTCTTTACTCATGGGAGAAAAGTTAAATTTCCTTAGAAGAGATAAAAGTAAAAGTGACACATTTAGACCTTTAAAAAGTTGGAAATGTCAACTATAGATACATGGTTATGAATGATACTAATAAATCTCTTTATGTTTGTTGGTTTTACACTCTAATTTAGTAAAAAATCCTACTTGGTAAAAAAATAGGTTAACGAAAATAAGTATTATTGACAAGCAGTCAATATAATTCTACAAAAATGAAAGAGTTAAAACTCCTAACTGCTTGTAATTTTCTTGCACTGCAATATTGCGTCTATCAAACACTGTCCGATGTGAAGATGCAGAGTTTTACTCTAGCCAAAGGTTTTTCCTTCGGAGCTAATATTAAGATCATCATAGCAGACCGGTTTCGAACATTTTGGTTCTCATCAGTACGATAAAGAGTTGTCAAAAGTTCCAACAACATGTCATTTTGAATGTGTGTTCATCTACATTTATCAAAGATGATAATTTAAAATGTAATGGGCAGTAAGGATGACGGGTAACCAATTTATTGTAAAATGTGTATGATTCGTTTTAAAACTAAATATTTTAATCGTGTAAAGATAATTATTGAAATTTTGAAAAGTATAGGGTACATTTTTAAACAAAATGTGTAGTTTCATGTTAAAAACCAATTACGGTTTACACTCAAACAATCGTTTAACTTAAGTAAAAATGTTTTTTTTTATTTGAGATACATATTCAAACGGCTGTCAAAATTTTCATTTATTAAAATAAATACACTGTTTTTTTTTCTAAACAATTAATACCGGTTTTAAGATTTGACTAAGGCAGATGAAGGTATTTAAATATGGAATTAAAAACCTTCAATAACTAACAACTCTTGTCCGTGGGTTCCTAAAACCTAATGATCATTAAAACCTCAGACGAACAAAGAGATACAGACGCGTTTATTTACATTCAAATCTTCAGTACACAATACATCACATTCCATTCAAATGTTTTACCTCATTAAATATTTGGCAACAGCGCACTGGACGTGTAAACGGCACAGGTGCCGGCAACATAGTAACAGAATGAGCCACGTTGCCAAACGTAATTATTCGGAATGAAAATTTTATTGAAAACTTTGTGGGGACCAATAATATTGGACCCTCTTTAATTATACAAAATTTAAACTATATAATATATAACTATATATCATTATTTAAATAAAATAAACCAATACAAATATTTTTCACATAAGTTGCACAGTAAATTATTATTGTCTGTGCACCTCCATTCCATATTTAATTTTTACGGCGAAATTAAACACAGGACAATGAAAATGAAATTACAAAATATCCCAAAGTATAATAACTAATAATTCTTTGCAATAATCACAAATAAACACTTTAAATTAAAAAGCAAAATTAATCTTATCACCTCTAAAAAAACGTTAAAATTGTTTATCTTTGTAGTTCTCCTTTACCGCCAAATTGAAAGAAAATCGCGTCTTCCCATCTACAATCGGGCACCTGGTGATAATTAGCGTAATCTTATAAATATCACGGCAAAATTACAAATATAGTGTGCGACGAACGTATCAAAATATCGCGACAGCCCAATTTTGAGAGAGAATTCGGAGGTATAAATCTGGCAACTCGAGTTTGTTCCTGGTCGTATGGGAGTAGCAGCGGAGAGTTTTACCAATACACCTATTCTAACTTGTTCATCCCCACCATTACTTCTATCTCTTTTGCTCTTATATCGTAATAGCCAAACAATGTATGCTACAACGCGTAATCTTATAAATATCACGGCAAAATTACAAATATAGTGTGCGACGAACGTATCAAAATATCGCGACAGCCCAATTTTGAGAGAGAATTCGGAGGTATAAATCTGGCAACTCGGGTTTTTCCTGGTCGTATGGGAGTAGCAGCGGAGAGTTTTACCAATACACCTATTCTAACTTGTTCATCCCCACCATTACTTCTATCTCTTTTTGCTCTTATATCGTAATAGCCAAACAATGTATGCTACAACGTTTAGAATGATTTATGAATAACTGGCCGGGTCTGTATCTATATTTACAGTCTAAGATTAAAACTTTTGATCTACCGTCCAAAAACTATGTAAAAAGGTTTCAAAATTTTTTATTATCATAGAAAAAAATATATTTTTTTATTGAAATTTTTTTATTTTAAACATCTTTTATTAATAACAATTTTCGATATTAGCCAAAATACAATTACTTTACACTTAAGCAAATATTACATTTTTGACAAAATCTCGTAGATGACTAATACAATTTGTATAATGATGGTTGCAATGTAGGTTTTAGACCATGAATTAGAACTTAAAAAATTAATAAAATAAAACAAAAAATATACTTTGTTCATAGTCACTTTAATTGAATGTTTAGCCGTGACAGCTGTTTCGTAGTACAACTACATTTTCAAACGTACTGACAAACTAAAATTATTTTACTTATATATAAACAGTAATACCTAATAAAAACATATTTTTTAAAAAAGGTTTTAAAATCAATATGGTACAGTTGTGAAATTTAAAGATTTTATTGCTACATTTTATAAAAGTTTTACAAGGGGTAGATTTCCTAGGTCAATCTGTGTGTTAAGCAGATGTACATTCTGTTTTTTATGTTTATAGATTTCAATATTTTCTAATGTATCTAGTTTTCGCCCTTTTTGTTCTACATGTAATATTTTTAGGGTATTGATTTCTGGAAATTTGTGTCCGGTTTCCAGAAAATGGTTTGCGAAATTTGATGTTGTTTTCCCTAACCTATAACATGAGTTATGTTCTTTAAACCTAGTTTCGAAATTTCTTCCCGTTTGTCCAATGTAACAGCTATTACACTCTTCACAAGTAAGCTTATAAACTCCTGATTTTTTAAATTTATTTTGTTTATCTTTCACATTAAATATCATGTTTGATAATCGATTTGATGGTTTATGTGCTATTTTCTGGTTTTGTTTAGACAGGGTGTTCGAAATTTTTTGTGATATTTGGCCAAAATAAGTTAGGGTTTTAAATGGTTGGTTTTGTTTTTCAGGTATTTTTGGGTAAATTTGGTTGAGGGTGAGTTGTTTACGTTTCTTATTAATTATAGAGTTTATTAAGGGTGGAGGATAACCATTGTTTTGAGCGATGTTTTTTATAGTGTTTAATTCTTTTTCTAAATTTTCTTTGAAAGTGGAATGGAAAATGCGCGATGTATCATTGATCTGTATGCTGACATTTTGTGGGTAATTGGATGTAAAGAATCATTAGGTATTGTAATATCAGTAAAAGTTGGTTTTCTATAGATATCAAAATTTATGGTTCCGTAGTTAGTTTTTGTTATTTTAAGATCTAAAAAGTTAATGGAGTTTTGTTGTTCTATTTCCAAAGTAAATTTAATCTTAGGGTGTATAGAGTTAATATAATTAAGAGTATTTTTTAGCTCTATCTCGTTTCCTGAAAAGCCGACAAGTATGTCATCCACATATCGGTACCAAAATATAACATTATCTGAATATATAAACATATGAAAGTATAAACTCCAAACATTGGAGTTTTACAGAGCAAAGACACCTTTAATCTTGTGGGCGTCACATTTGAAAGTAACCTTAACTGGCATAAACACATTGTATCTATAGCCGCGGCAGCTTCAAAAAGCTTGATTTCTCTTTCGAGCCAAAAAGTATTTTTCCCCTTCTAATTTATACACTTTGTATGTGTCCCAAATCCGACCTCCTTGGAATATTGTTCTCATATCTGGGGCATGGCGTCCCCCACAACCCTAAGCATTCTTGATTCTATTCAAAGAAGAGCTATTCGTCTCATTAATGATCCTTCACTTACCGAAAGGCTTCCCTCTCTTGCACATCGTCGGGCTGTGGGGGATTTATCGCTTTTTATAGGTACTTCCATGGCTTCTGCTCTAAAGAATTGTCCAGTATAGTTCCTCCACTTACGGTTCCCAACAGAGAAACTCGTGGTTCCGCGAGTATGCATCCCTATACGGTCCAACTGAACAGGCCCCGAACTTCCCACTTTGTTCGTTCTTTTATCCCTAGAGTTTCTAGGTTGTGGAACCTGCTGCCCGCGGAGGTTTTTCCTTCCCCCAAATCTTCAAGTATTTAAGTCCCGTGTCAACAAACTCCCTCTTACCTCGCTTAAGACACCCACGGTACGTTAGTATTTAGGCTTTTAGCCTTCGTGGTTTGTCCAAAGATAAAAAAAAAAAAAAAAAAAAATTAAAATAATATTAGGTACTCCTATTTAACCTAAAGTAGTTACAAATTTTGTTTTTAAAATTTTACCCTGGTTGAAAAGTTGTATTCTAGTTTTTTTTTTGTTAAATGGCGTGTATATTTTAATAATTGTTTGGTATGCATACTGGGTGCTGCATTTACAAAATTCGTTACCTGGAAGGTGTTGGGTATACGGAATTAAACAGTGCACTGGTACCAGATTTTGCAGTTTCCTTCTACATGTATTTTATTTATTATATTAAATAAAATACACCATTTATTTTAACCGCAATATATTAGTTGGGCTGGTCGGGCCAAATTTAATAGCGTTTCTAATTTTTAAAATTTCATTTTTACTAGTTGCTAAGATATGAATAATAAAAATTTTTGGTTAAGAGTACAGAAACACCAATAATTTTATTAAAATTGCTTAAGCTACGTTTACAAAATTAATTATTTGGTAAGTTAAATTGACCAGTAATATTCGCATTGTTGTCAGATTTCCCAGTGTTACGCTATACGTTATATTTTTGTTATTTCAAATAAAATGCGTACTTATTTTGATGTTTAGTTTAATGGGCGCAGCTTTTTGGTAAGATTCCAGATTTTCAAAATTAAATCTTTACCAGTTTCCGAGATATGAATATACCGCATTTTTTGTACAAATCTGTTAGCAGTGCTGATGTCACTGTTTAATTAAAGATGAACTAAAAACTCCCAAATTTGGAATTTTGTAAGCACAGTTAGCCAATTTAAGGATAATTAGGTACCAAGGTGCTTTTTGCTGAAATTGAAGCAAGTTAGGTAAATCTAAGCAACCAAAGAGAATTTTAAAAATTTAGAAACTTACTTAATTTGACCCCGCCTATTTTATGCATTAAACATATATTAGTCCAAAAGCCCGTGAGCAGCAGACTTTTGTCATTTTATAAAAGTTGAAAATTTGTCAGCGCAACATAGTTTTTTAATAAACCAATATGAATTTAAGGCTTTTTTTCATCATCCTTTCGGGGTCATCCCACCCAGGCCGACGACCGCCCCCTAGGTGGTGCACTGCAGCCTGAAGGCTTATTGTACCTTGACCCCTACTCCTTCCCATTCACACACCATTCATTCCATAACTTGGATGGTTGTTGCTCGGTCCGCATCCCCGAGCAGAACACCGTGTGCCGCCGGTCACCCATCCAAGTTATGGGCGCGCACTTCACTGCTTAACTCCGGAGATCGACGCTTGCCGATACAACTGGAGCAGCCACGAGCGCGCCCAATTTAAGGCTTTCTAAAAGTAGTAAAAATTAAAGTTTGACTCATAGTGGCTTTGACAGGTACCAGGTATCAAAGGTTAATTGATTAAAACGTTTGTCGTCTTGTAAAAAGTGAATTTTATATTGTGTTTTTTGGGTACCTATAAGAATATATTTTCTTAGTCGCCAGACGGTTTTGACAGTTCCAACCCCTTGGCAGACAAACATTTTTGGGGTGGCCCAATGGTTCGAGAAAGTCTGTTATTTAACAAAATATAACAGAAATATTTAAACATTTTTTGTTCTGTTCTCTATTAGTTACCGAGATGAAGAAACACTACAATTTTAGTAATAAGTATGTCAGCACCTAAATATCTTTAAAACCGCTAAAGCTGTGTTCACAAATCTTAGTATTTGGGGTTTTTAGGCATTTTTATTTGATCAGTTATATTAGCATTGTTTCCAAATTTTTATGAATTTGCGGTGTTGTCATATCTCGGTACGTGTAGTGCAAAACTGAGGTATCTGGCAATAATGACAAGATCACTGTGTAATTCTCCTTGCCCAGAAACTTACAAATACCAAAATTTGTAAGAGCAGCTTAAGCAGTTTTAGGGATATTTAAGTGAGTCGGAACTTTATACCTAACATGATCTTAGCAACTACTGGAAAAGAAATTTTTAAAATGTATAGACTTATTAAATTTTTTCTGTCCAATTTATTGCAATAAAAATAAATGGGACATTCCTTTCAAAAAAACAAAAAATATGCGCGAAGGACAAAACTGGGAAATATGGCAACGGTGCGGATATTACTATTAAATTCTGCATGCCCGACACTTTTAGATACCAAATTTGGTAAATTTAGCTTTACAGGTTTTGATAATATTTTAGAGTTGCAGTACTTTATACTAACCCAATATGTATTTAAGTGTTCCTGAAATAAGTAAAAATTATTAATATAAACTGCAAAATAATATAACAATATAAAATTCGTACACACTATACAATTATAGCATATGGAAAATAATATATTTTTAGACAAATCGAAATTATCTAATTATCCGATAAAAATAGTACAGATTTTAATTTTCAGTTTGGTAATTTTAAGTATTTTACGTCGCACATTTTTTGGTTCCACTTATTAATTTTTGTTTCGAACAGCTCATGAATTCGATTTTTTTATTAAAAATTTACGTTTTTATAACCAAAATTTTATTTACTAATAGACCCATTAAATTAGCGAAAAAAAATCTTGAATTAAAGAACGATATACTAATACTTTATATTTTGCAGCATTCCTATCAGTATTTGGAAAAACCCAGAGCTAAAGTAAGTGGAGTGAAAACTTTGTTAAAGTTTTTGTTTTGTCCTTAGGACTTGCTTTTCAGTTTTTAGCGTTTTTACCTTAAATGTTTTGAACAGTTTAGAGCTTTGGCTTTTTTAAAGTAAACTAGTACTCTAGAAATATGTTTTGAGCTTATTACAGGATAGTTATTTGCTTTTCTAATCTAATTAAAGTTTTGCATTTTTGGTTTTGATGTTTCTTTAGGTATTTTAAATATCCGACCAAATAAACCCCTTATTTAATTTTTCCACTATAACCTTAAGTTTAGCAAGTAAAGATTTATTGAAATTTTGATTATGGACCTGGTAGCCTAAAATTATACACCATCTTTAAATATACGGTGCCCACAGAATAACTGGCCAATCTGTCACTTTTTGAATAAGAGTTTTTAGTAGCATTTCCGGTAAAACCGGAAATTCCACAAAGAAGTTTAAGCATCAAAAATCCTTTTCAGCCATTGTTGTCTAAAATTACTAAACAAAAAAGTTAAGTGTATGGTATTTAAAAAATAATAAAAAATGGTCTTTTAAACAATGTATTATTTAATATCTTTTTCTGTCATAGACTTTAGTTTTATTGAAAACAAGCGTACCACAAGTGTCGCCCTAAGAAACAGAATTACGTGTTAAGGTACGCGCACATACGTCGGCATCGGACGGGCGGTACGGATCGGAAAAAATAGTTTTAGTGAAATTAAATCAAGCAGTGCAACCTATGTGCGGGCGGTTGGCACCGGATTTAAAAATTCCGCGAAAATATAGCAACTTTAATTAAAATCCAGCCATTACCGTTTCATAAGTGCGATATAGGTTAGAAATTGCGATATTTGACAAGAATTTTAGCCGGGAGAAAAGGCGCTAACTTTTAATATTTATCTATGGTTGAACCATAACTCGCATGTGCGTGTGTGTGTTTAATTTCACTAAAACTAATTTTTCCGATCCGTACCGTCCGTCCGATGCCGACGTATATGTATGCGCGAACCTTTAGTTAATGTGCTTATGGTGTATTCCTTTTAACTTGTAAAACAGTTCTTTGGAACCGATTAAAACAGTTTTAAAAGGAAGACCAAAAACAGTACTACTTGCCCGTTGACATGACATGTATATCATTTAACAGATTTGTTGTTCTTTGTTTGGTTTATGTTTTAGTCATCCGATGATTTATATTTTTTTCGGGTTAATTAATTTCCAACAATAAATTATTACAGGTATTTTTCAAATATAACCAAGAATATTTTACTTTTTGCCCTTTGGCATATGTCATTAGTGTCAGAACAGTGCCAGCACCTCATGCGATGATGGTGCATAAGAGGCAAGGGGAGAGGTAATAGAACGGTTCTGCACAACAAGTCATTATAAAAGAAATACTTACGTTGTCGTTCTGGGCGGTTCTATAGCATAAAAGGAATATACCATTAGAGAGAAGGTGGCCCAACTTTTATATGACATTAAACAGCTGATTTTTGGCGGCATTGGGTTCCTTTTTTAACATATTTAAAATATAAAATAAAGTTTATATAATTGTTAAAGTCTTTTAAATCCACTATGTACACACAAATATAAACACGATTAACACGAAAGAAATAAGGCCTTTTTTTAAAAGGATACCTTTGACGTCACATCTATCAACTGTCAAATGAAAGTTGGGCCACCTTCTTTCTAAGCCTCTGCGTGTTAATTGCATTTTTTCAGATTTTTTAAAAGTAGCTGGCATATTAAGGGTGGTACCCTTTAAAATTGACACCCTGTATATAAAAATGCGACGCTAATAAACAATAAAATATTTACGCATAGAATTGAAAACGTTTTTTCTGTTTGTTATTAAAACGTAAATAGTTATTCTTTTGTTGGGTAAATTATTTACCATGAATTGAAATTTAAAATTTCCTCCATTTAAAATTAAAATTAAACGGGCCACCAAAATTTCAAATATTTAAAAAAGATACACCAGGGACTTATTTTTTATAATTTATAATTTTGTTACGGTCAGTGCTTGAGGAGGTTAGTTTCAAAGTGTACAATTTCCAAAATTAAATTGTTATTTTATATCGAATAAAAAATAAAACGTTTTAGTTAGGGATCCCTGGCCCATTTTTACAGAATTAATTATTTTGATTTGACGAATATCAAAAATTTATTTCTAACAGGGATTTTGCTGTTAATTTTTGAAATAATTATTTAAATATACCGAAAAATATTTGTTCTACAAAATGAAAGGTTTCATTAGAGTCTCCTACCACCAACATGCATGGTTAACGATGTCGTGAAAAATAACTACTAACCAGCTGATTTTATTTCTGTTTATTAAATAATATTTATATAATTTACCACTCACATTGTCCTACAAATTGCGAGGTACGTGATCCTGGTTTTTCGATATTCATCAAATCAACATATTTAATCCCTGCCCCCCGTCTACTACCAACAAAAATTGTTGTAAGGAAAAAAGTTGGTCGTCTCGTCAAAATGAAGTTAATCACGAAAAATTAGCTTGTTAGTAATAAATGGTAAAATTGGTCCAGGAATTCCTAACTATTTCGTCTGAACATGAATCTGAAGTCAAAACTAGGGGTCAAAATGGAAAAAACCTTATTGCTGGTGCCAAGGGGACACTAGAATTTTTTTCAAATAGTAAAGAGAATTATGTAGCACCTTGTTTTAACGGCTTTTTCAAACTCCATTTAACGACATTATGTTCTTGAAAATCGACGGGGCCGTTCCCGACGAGCAAATACCATTAAAACCGCAATGTTTTTCAGGGTTTAAGCCAAATTTCGGTCTACAAGGAGTTGAAAGAACATTAAATATTTTCATCGTTTTTTTCCACACTTCTTGTATATTTCTGCAATTTAGCTTACAGCCCCAAGTGAGTTGAAATTAATATGAAACATTTTTGTTGGTCTTGGCTATTAAAATGTATTTTAACGTAACAGAAAAGCTGCATGCTAATATTTCTTTTACTTATTACACAAAATAGGTTATTGTTCTTTTTCACACGCCCTTGTAATACAAAATTGATCTTGATTATGACTTAAAAGGAGGCAAGACTTAATCAATTAATTCTTGATTGCCTTGCCAGTATACAAGCACATTATTAAACAATTGGTTTAAATTAAAATGCTTCTTGACGGACAAATCAACAACTAGGCTCAGTAGTTAATTTTGTTTTTAAAAACACAAAAAAAAACATGTTTTAATTTCAAAAACAAATTCCGAACTCAAATTACATCTAAGTGAAGAGTCGCTTGTTGTTTTATTTGTAAATCCGGTCCCAGACACTACGTACTTTGGCGAATAACGAAACTTCGTACTTCGGCGAAGCACAATTTTTAAGTTTGAGTTGACTTACCACACCACTTCGTACTTCGACAAATGGCAAATGTTCGGGAAAGTCTCAACTGTAGGTTTTAACATGTACATAGGCGCGGGCGAGCAAGCCGTTGTTGCTGTAGCTTCCATAATTATGTTTTAAACCCGAAAAAGGAAGATGGTGCATGTTATCTTTATACTGGCTTTTACTTTGCTTAGTTGCTGGCAGAATATGGCCATTAATGAGTCTATTTTTTAAATTAGTATTTGTAAAATTTGCGCTAAAGCATATTTGAATGTTTTTCCACGCATCGTAAATTAGGATCCCAAAGTATCTCTTTTTTGGTAGGGATCAAAAAATGAATTTACTAAATCATAGTTCCACTCCATTATTGAACACTTAAGCACAAATTGGTACTGCATTGATCAGACAAAATATTAACGAATTTGCATCAAAGCAAGAATGAGTGCCTGGGAGCTGCTACCGAAAGCCATTTGCCGAATTTCGCGTCCTTTGATGTGTAGTATTTTACCGACAGTCGGCGGGAAAAACTTCGTACTACGGCGAAGCCATTCTCCCACACGCTTAACGAAGTTTGGCGAATGCCGAATGTTCGCCAAAGTTTGTAGTGTCTGGGACCGGCTAAATTCTGCTAGAAATCTGTATATTTTGCTTATTGCCCGTTGGTGGTGCATACCTCTTAACGCTTCAACTGCGTTAACTCTGTTTACGCAAATGCAAACAAAACACCAAAACCCTTTATATCTGTATAGTGACATCGCCTGCACAACAATTTTTTTTTAATTCGGTGGTTTGTTTTTATAAAAACGCTTAAACACGACGATGGTTATTTCTGGCAGCGGTTTTTTGCATGATGAATTCATTGTATAGACGGTAGGCCAAAAATCGACCATCATCTTATTTTTTAAAATGGAAACATACGTAATTAGTAACAAATTCAGTTAAAATTCAGAGGTTTATTTTTTAGCCAAAAAAAGCAATGACCATCAACTAACTTTTTTAAACGAAAATACCTATTTTAATTACATTTTAAAATTCTGCATTAAATTTAAACTCTGTTTTATATAATAAACAATATCCGATACCTAAATTCAACAGTTATTGAAAAAAGAAAAAGAGTAGTAACTCGCACACCTACTATCACCGTGTTCGACACAGACATACATCTATTCAAATTACTTTCATAAATAAAAAAATCGGTGGTAATTTATTAATAACTGTTACTTTTGAGTATAGAATATGGTACATCAAACCTAGTTAGAACTTGAGAATAGGCTGTTTCCATTTAAAGAAAATAAGTTGATGGTTTTAGTCAATTTTTGGGCCATCCTGTATACATAAATTTATCATAATAAAAACCGCAGGCAACAATAAGTGTTCCAGCGGTTTTTTCGAAAAACAAGCTACTGAAGTTTAAATGAATTTGAACCAACCCACACGACCCCGTTGTATGTATTTGCATGGTAATGCGACTTTTGGTATGAGACGAAACGGTTACCCCCAGGCGACCCATAACATGGATTTTTTTGTTTTGTTGAAACCGACAGAGTTGCTGTTTTGTTGTGGTTTCGTCGGTTTGGTGAAAAACTGCCTGTATAGTTATTATTTTTTTCTTTCAAAAAGCATGTAAGTTGTATTAAGATATTTGAGGGGGCTAGTTTCAAAGTGTACAATTTTCAAAATTAAATTGTGTATGTTTTATCTAATAAAAATGTATAAACACACAACAAATACATGAAATATAATTTATTCTTTTCAAGTTTGAACACTCCATTGTGGATCTAGTCATGGCCTTAAAGGTGACTTACTTAAATTAAGCGCTGAAACATACAGCAATTGGGACAGTTATTTTACTGTTGTAGACTAGGCCCCTCATTTGTTCTGTTTACCCTTTATAGCTTTTAAAGGTCCGTAGTTTCATCACTGAGCCGTAATAAATTTTCATAACCACTATTTATTCTTATTATCCGCAAGTCTCCGTGGAGAGCAAGTCCTAATCATAGTTTATAATAAGAATCGATCAATATTTATTAATTTTTGTTTTCGGAGGCTATCAAATCACTTAACTATACACTTCTTTTCTTTTTTTTTTTTTGAAATCTTCTTTAGTTTAAGAGAGAAAAAATCCACCTATTTGCATGTTTTTAGACCATAAAAAGCATAGCCGGAACCTTTTCTTTTAAAAATTAAGTTTTGTAATTTTGTATTAGAAATTATGTAACAACAACAATAAATACCTATTTAAATAACGTTTAAGTATATCCAGTTTAACAATTTTTTACTAAAATTTATGTTTTATAATTTTAGAAGTTTAACACCTATTTCTTGTGAACGACACATTTGCAGACCTACATGTAAAAACTTTTCTTTACATTTTCAATTACAAATCTGTCCTTAAATTATCTTAACAACATTCTGTAACATCCTGTAGAGTTCGTCAAATAATATGCCCACTTCGTTGGGAGTTAATTATATTTTGCCTTGAACTTTTTGTGTAATCATAATAAAAAATTATTAAGTATAGCACTTCTGAACAGTGTAGCTTTCTGATTGTGAAAGAGTTTTTATGATCGGTTCAGTATTTTTAAACATAAGCCCTTACAAACAAACAATCAAACTTTTTCTCTTTATAATATTAGTACTATAGTAGTATATAAGTATCACTTATTTATTTTTACATGTTTAGGTTGTCAAACAAAAATCACATAAAACTATTTAGAAAAAAACGAAGCCCAGCTGTTGCTTTTAACCCACACGACAAAACGACATTATCTACAATCAATCATTTATTATCGGCCAACATCATGGTAAATGACAAAGATGTGTATAATTTGCTTAGTGCTGATTTATAAGTAAAATCATATTAAAATCATATTTTTAATTACATTTTTTAATTTAAATTACTTTTTGCAACAATTACTCGTATATTAACAAAAAACGTTTTACAAATAAGTTTGCACTTACTTTTATTGTAGATACTTCTACCATATTAGAGACATTTTGCACCTCTTATTTTGCAATTCCGTTGTGGTTAACGTTATTCTGAGTCTGCGCAGTAACGCAAACATGATCCGTTATCGTTATTAACCATACCGGACTCCTTTAATTACGGATGAATACCGAAGAGCTTATCCTTATCGTTATCGTTATTGTTAAACTGCGTGGTTGCCGGATTGTAGAATTTTTAATATAAATTATTTAAGAAGGTTTGGTATTATAAATCCGTATTAATTAAAATATCATTGATACATAGGCTATAATTAGCGAAAAATCCATAGCAGTAAGAACAATAAAATAGTGTAAAGAAATTAAAACGGACTTGCACTTTTACGGATATTCTAAATCAGTAATTAATTTAGATGTTACAATCTGGCACACTTGCTTTTTATTCTACTACCAAACCTAAACTTACGTTTTGTGTTTTGCTTATACTGTATTGTTTACATCTACTTTAAAAAACAAAATGAAGAGAACTATTTCCATATATTTATGGAGAATAGAAGTAAGTACTGATTTTTCGTAAACTTTAAAATCGGTCAACCACAGGTAAAAATAAGGTTATGTGTCGAAAGCGCAGACGCAAGATAAATTTCTTAAAAGAGGCTGCAAAATCTCTGTCTAAAATTGCTGCCGTAATCGTTATGTTTAATAACGATAACCATAAGGAGGCCAAATAACGTCTGTTATTTTAAGAGGTGCAAAATGTCTCTATTATATATCAAAATAAAAATTGATTTTTAAACATTTTACAGGGTTCATTAAAAACTCAATTATCTGCAAAAAGAGGCAGATTTAAGAAAATCGCCAAAACACATCAAGATATTTATTGAGGGGGAACGTTTTTTACAAAAAAATTGACGACTCACCCTTCAACCCCTTATTCACTAGGGTTACCACCCCAAAATTATTAAATAAGAAGGGGAATCGAGTAATACATCATTGTAAAGCTTGTGACGAGTATTTTATAACCCTAGAATATAAAGTCAATACCTTAACCAACTCCAAAATGGCGGTATATTAAATATTACCCGAGTACCTGATTTTCAAATCTGTCTCTTTTCACAGGTAATTAAGTGGTAAGTTTTAAAATAAACAGCCAGTATAATATTCGTAATGTTTAAAAGGAGAAAATAATAAACAATTATATTTTTTTACTAAACTACTGAAAATGATAGCGTAATAGAAAAAATAATATTAATTTGTACTACTTTTTGATTATAAGAAGTTAAATACTTTGATTGATTGTTGGTAGATTTCTTAACAGCAGTGAAATATTAAAAAAGAAATACCAGTGACGTCCGTGCCATATTTGTATGGATTATTTTTAAGAAAAAATGGTCCGCCACTGCTTCCTTAAATTAAAAATTATTTTTAAAATCCCCATTGAATTGGAAAAAAATTGATTTTTTGACTTTTCCCGAACAATGCATAGTTTTCAAAAATAATTAAAACCACTTTGATGCATGACGAATTTGCGAAAATAATGACAAAAATGTTAAACATTTAAAACGTAAAATTTCCCATTATTTTTGTGAAGTTTTTATTAACAAATTCGTCATGCATCAAAGTGATTTTTAATTTTTTCTTTGGAAAAAATGCATCGTTCGGAAAAAAGTCAAGAGATCAAATTGGTTTTAAATTCAATAAGTATTTTAAAAATAATTTGTATTGTAGCGGTGGCGCACCATTTTTTCTTAAAAAATAGTCAATACAAATATGGTACGAACGTCACTTGCAATATTTTTAAAATGTTTTAAATAAAAAAATATGTCTTTTGCTGCTGTTAAGAAATGCACCAAGTATCAATTAAATATCTAGAGCAGTTTAAAAATTATGTTCAATAAATTGTGTTTTTCTTATAATTTTGAACACCCTGTATCTCTAAAAGAAGGCGTTTCCTGACATAGGTATGTTCATATAGGAAACTAGGACTTATTTTCAAGGTAGAATATGCAATTGAAATAGATAGTAGATATGCATAAATTTCGGAACACCCTGTATAAGAATAAACCTATATTAGGCATTGATCAATTGAGTTTTGACAAGAACTGAACATTTATCTGACGTTCCTCTGACTCCTTATTTGCTAGGTACCTGAAAAAGGCATTTATTACTCACACATAGAGCACGTACTTATTTTATGAAGCAAATTACTGTTTTAACATGAACGACAATATGAGGCTATTAACTTAAGGGCTCGCATAGAAAAATAGAAGGATTATAAAGGATAAATTATTAAAAACGAAAGTATACAAAATATGTAAGATAATTAATATATTACTAATATATTAATAAATATTTTTGTAATATATTTTATTACAAAATAAAAAGAAAATATTAATAGCTCTTTATATAGGATGTCCAAAAATCTGAGGTCATAAATGATAGGGGTGATAAAGTAAGACCAAATAATGGTAGTACTTTATATGAAAAAAAGTCCTTTAGCATTTTTGTCAGAAAGGTCTACTTTATTTAAGCAGATATCTTGGGCCTTTTTCTTAAATCCTATTTTTAGTTCAGACATACCACCAGAATTTTGCATGTAATAAAAATAATTTTTAGGAAAATCCTTCTAATAATTTACCAAATTTAACAATTTTCTCAAAAATGTATCCCAATATTTAGGACCTTACCCCGTATATATTTTTAGGATTTAGACATCCATAAAAAACAATAAATCATGAAATTGCTATTACAAGTTTTTTTTCTTATTCAAAGTGATAATTAATAACATATAAACAGGAATACACAAATAACTCTAATTATTTATTTAGCAAATTTTCAGTTTTATTTTTAGTATATTTATTTATGTAATTTTAAATATTAAAAAAACCTGACCTTTTGTTACATATTAAATATATTAATTAGTACAGTCTTACCTATGCAACCTAATTTAGAGATTTTTTGTCACTTTAATACATAAAAATACCATAATATTTTTTCCAAGTATATCATCTATTTTTTACTGGATTTCAAATTAAAGGAAAAATGAATGTTTAAAAGCAAACAAAAATGGTAATTATGGGAAAGAAATAAAAGGCACATTTTAACTGACATAAACATTAAACTGCAGAAAAATGTAATTTTATTTACTTTTGTTAAAACATTTTTATGCTAAATTATTTAATAATTCAATATTAAGTAAATACATACAAATGTACCCTAACGTCTGTAGGTCCCAATTATATTAATTTAGGTTGTAAAGTTTGTGTTGATACATAATATATTCTTATAAGGATGGGATGCCAAGTGTCGGAGCAGAAAAATGGTCCTCGGAAAGTCTATTTGTTTATGCCACCGAAAAACGTAACCTCTTGGTATATGAATACAGGATTTTTCTAAACAAATGCGAAAAATCTTAGATGATTTTTCACCAAAAAATAGAAAAAACTTCATATGAACATATGTCCCAAACGTCTTAGTTTTTGAACTACGGGGTGTTATAATTTCAAAAAAATATATTTTTTTGTAATAAATTTAGAAAAACGACCCTATGCAGAAAACGTTTTTTGATATACAGGAAAAAATTATTTTTTACCAGTGTCGTCCATGAGGGGTTTAAGGTATCTATTTTTAAGAAAAAATGGTACGCTACTGCATTTTTATAAAATAAAAATATATTTGTAAAACCCCATTTAGTTTAGAACAAATTTAATTTTTGACTTTTTTTGTTTGATGTACGGTTTTTGCGAATAGAAACCATTTTTTTACATGGTCATTTTGTATTCGTAATATGAAATTCTACAAATAAAAATTAACCTTCACTATTTTTTTCTTTAATTAGATAGAAGTTTGGCTATGCCGAGAAATGGTTTCTATTTATTTACGCGAAAACCGTACATCAAACAAAAAACGTCTAGAGATCAAATTTGTTCTAAACTTAACGGAGATTAAAAAAATATTTTAGAAAAATGCAGTGGCGTACCATTTTTTCTCAAAAAATATTTACATTAAACTCCTTATGGGGAGCAATGGTAAAAACTATTTTTTCATGTATGCCAAAAAATGCAAAGGGTGCATCTTCCAAATTTTTTAAAAATATCTGAATGAGTATAAAAGTTATTATAAAAAAACAATATTTAAAAAAAAACTAAGACGTTTAGGACATATGTTCATATAAAGTTTTTTTCTTATTTTTTGGTGGAAAATCAGCTCCTAAAATTTTTCCCATTTGTTTATAAACATCCTGTATAAATTAGAACGAACACAAGCAAAGAAGGAAATTTTTCGTTTGCTTTTGTTTGCTACAATTCAAATGAATCTTACCCGACACCTGTTGGAATATGTGTAAACATGAACAAAACCCTTTGGTTCACCGTTTAAATAAAATAATTAAGAGTGCAATCGTATAAAGGTGCATATAAACCTAGGTGCATTTAAATTAGAATGAACACAAGCGAGCAAACAAATTCGTTCGTTAGAATTATTATATTTAAACGTCGAACTTAACGAATTCGTTTAAGTTTGCACATGTTTCAACCAATGCGTGTCGGGAAATCAGCCAATCATCAAAGGATGCTCGCGTCAATTTAAACGGTCTAATTTGGTTGCGAACACGAGTGAACTAATTTGGTCCAAAAATATCGAGTAACCAGATAAACGATTCATATTTGAAAAATATTGTTGCTGAAAAATAAAGCGCTAATAATAAATCTGTCTTTTGGTTATACTGCCTCCCTAAATGTGGTGGCTGTTTTTGCAGTTTAAGGTCTGTATTACAATGATGTTTGCTCCGAAGCATATCTTTTTTCAACAAATTTGAACAACAGTACCTTTTTTCTGTAACAAACCTGTCATTAGAACAAATTATCACACTTACAATTACAATAAATTAGTTATTGTATGCGCTGGAAGCCAGACATCAAGTAGACGCCCTTTACACACACCGACCTGGCTAAAGCTTTTGATAGCGTTTGTCATCAGCTGCTTTTAGAGAAACTGTCCAAGATTGGTAGGTATCACGGTAGTTATCTGGAAATAATTAAGTCATGCCTCAGTAATCTTCGTCAGCGCTTATCAATTTGTGAAGAGATACACGTTTCATCAGGTGTACCGCAGGGCTCGCACATTGGTTCTTTTCTGTTTCTTTTGTTTATTGACGATGTGCCTCGTGCTTTTGTTCTACACATTTTCTTTTGTACGCAAATGATTTTAAACTTTACAACACCGTCGGTTATGACCCTAACAGTTTACAGTCGGACCTGGACAGTTTTGCGTTTATGGTGCTCAAAAACTCCTTAAGTATAAACATCATAAATGGTAATCAGTTTCTATGAGTGTGCAAATCCAACTCAAACTGTATATAGGATTAATAATGAGTTAGTTCAAAATGTGGAATTTATTAGAGACTTGGGTGTAATTTTTGACTGGAGCTAATATTTTAATATTTACATTAACAGTATAGTTCTTAAAGGCTTTAGAATGCTGGGATTTATTAAACACAACACGAAATGCATACACGATACCAAGGCAGTCCTCAGTGTTCTAGAATACAGCTCTGTTATCTATAGGCTCCTAGCTGTAACATTCCCGGGTTAGAAAGGGTTCAAAATAGGTTTCTTAAATATCTGTTGTATAAACACCACTTTCAGTGTTTAGAAGTACCATACGAAACGAGGCTGCTATCGTGTGGAGTGAAGAGTTTGGAGACTAGGCATCAGGACGTATTTCTTCTTTTTATATTTAAACTTCTAAATGGTCTTGCGAACTGTGCTGAGCTGTTGGAGTTGACTTTATTTTTGGTACCTGTTCGACGCACAGGGCAACAAAAACAGCAGTGATGGATAGATTGGTACTTAACTACAACATACCGTACTACAACGTTGATATTTTTTGATTTTGGCTAAAAAATAGAGTCCTAACAACCACAGTGGTTAGTTCGTTTGCTTGTGTTCGCTCTAATTTAAATGCAACCTTTGCTGAGTAATTTTAGTATTAGCTTTATTTTGTAAGTTTTATTATGCGAAACGAGTACAAATTAATAACAGTAAGGGCCAATTATTAGAGAGTTTATTTTTAGAAAAGTTTTGTTTTTAAATTAAAAACATGACTTTTGACTTTAACTTTGTACTATGTACTAGTATTTTTGGCAATACACGCTTTAAAATATTAGGTTCAGTTACACTCTAAATAAAACGTTTCAACAGTCGACCACGATTATTGGGACTTATAGTGAAATAGCTGATTTTTTTAAATTTACATAACAGTATTAAGACGTTTGGCTTTTTACCCATTTAACTAAACAGACCAATTGGTGTGATTTATTACGAAGAAATATAAATTGTGTGTTTGTTTATCAAATTTTGTGACGTTATCGTTTCCGTAATTATTTGTTTAAAATCGTACTGGAAGCTGTGGTCGTGTTTTTGGTGTAATTTTTACTTTTTAGTAATTAGAACTTTTATATTAGTCTGTTTTTTCTATTTAAAGTTCAATTAAGTTGTTATTGGTGGTGCAGTTACAGAGAATTTTAAACCTGTTAACAGGGGTCATTGTTTCTGTATAGTTTGTTAAGGGAATTTACTTTTAAATCGGTATTAAGGGTATAGATACCATTTTTTTATAATTTGAGAATATTTTATATAAATTTTAGGTAATTTTATTTTATTTTATACAAGCATAGTTTTATATTTTATATAAAAAATACTATGGTAAAAAGGTGACGTCACGAACATAACCTATATTTTCGGACCAATATCTAAAAGTACAGCACTCCTTGTTAAAAGTATATCTTTCTAAGTTTGTTACTATATGCGATTCCTAAGTTGACCACGGTACACCTAAGGAAAAAAACTTAAATAGGAAACATGCAAATAATAAATTTATATAAAGGGTAGAAGGCTTTTAATCAAAATACTGCTTAGTTCTGGTTATATTTTAAGGGGCTATTCTAGTCTAGAGACACGAATTTCAAGCATTTTTTATGAATGAATAAAAAAAGCAATTGATATGTTTACTTTCCATTTTTTAACTATTTCCTTATTTATAAGGGGTGATTCATTTATAGGTACTTTTTCTAGTAGGTATTTTTGAATAGATGAGAGGGTCAACATTTCAAACTGTTATGGTATTTATCTTCAGTACTGTTTGACAATTTATCCTAGAAAGACTTAGCCCCTGGCACAACGTCTAAAACTTGTTCAACTGTATTATAAAAATCATGATTCTCCGAGAAATGTATTTCGTACGCTTCGGGCAACTTATGGTCCACGCATAATCGGCGTACTAAGCCGATTATTAGCTGTACCATCACAAAAATTTAAACTCCAATTTTCAATATTGGATAATTCTTGACTAAATGAGCCACATTCAGTACGTAGTGCAGAAAATATAGCGGCAGTAGCTGCGAGTGTACGTGATGATTCTAACGAATTGATTTGGCGCTCGGAAATTGGAGCTTAAGACCAGACCATGTTAGGCGCTGTTAAGGCCAACATTTAAAAGCCATAAATTTTAAAAAAATGTAAGATATAGTTCTTCCTTATGATAATGAAATATTACTTAATAAAGAATTTTTTAATTTTACATTTTTTATAAAAGTACCTCTCAATGAATCACCCCTTATATAAAGAGTATATCAAATTAATTAAATAAAATAAGTTATACGTCCTTAAAGTTAAGGGAGAAAAACACGCCATGTCGTTGTTGCCATGATTTCTACCCTCATAATATGGCAAATTCTCAAAAATAAATGTCGATCTCTTCAATAGTTTTTAAGCTTTCTGGGATTTTTACAAACATATAACAATATAATACAAATTTATTTTTAGGTTTTTTTTTGGTTTATGCGATAAAAAAATATACTGGTTAAGCAAATGGGTATTCGTATATCGTTTAGTAAAGCAACAACAAAGGATGTATGTGACTCATCCAATCCAAAATGTTTACATGCTGGTATTCACGTTAGACTGTCTTTTTTCCTTAAATTGCGTATGTGTTATATTATTTAGCTGATCCACTATAAAGAATATTTGTGTCAAATTAAATCGGTTGATTAGAACTTGACTTATCGTGGCAACAGTATCGAAAAAAGTAGTTTCGAGAAAAACGCGTTTTAAGTTTTATGTTACGTTTCAGGCAGAGTAACTGATATATCATTCGTTCTCTTAATCATCCATCCCAGATTCCTACATGATGTAGTATACTTGATGTATTATGGAAAAAAGCAGAGACAGTTATTTATACGGTTAGGTCGCCCTCCAATCGCCTATCGTTAGAATATGGTTAGAATCATCACCTCAAACCGGTCTAGTTGCCATGACACTAAAACGGCCGTAACATTAAAAATAATTCGAATTTTAAAAATCCTTTGGGGAGATATTCTTAAATATGTTTACCTATATGTCAAATTAAATAAAAAAAAGAAAATAAATTTTTCCAATTTTTAAATTACTAAACTAGAGTCCCACCCTAAGAAAAAATAGCATACCTTTGGAAAAAAAACAATGTTTATTTACAAGCTTTTAACTGGGCTTTGGGTCAAGGTTTGGTATTTGTGCTAAAATCATCTCAGTTTCGCAAGGTAACAAAACAGTTCATTGCCCTTACTAAAATAAACGTTGTTGCTAACAACAATAAACACGCAAAATACAATAATGCTTTTACAAAAAAAAGAAAAAAAAACAAGGAGTAATATTATAATGAATATTTATTATTTACAAATTTCTAATTAAAGTAATCTACTATTTACAATGTTTATAAATAAATGACTAAGTATACAAACAAACAGCTGGGCCAAATTATTTTTTATACATAAATCTCAGTTTATTATGATTATCTACTATTTTTTTATCACCTATACTGATTATCAAAAGTGTTTAAAAATGTAAATTTTTATTAATACAATAATTCTCTATTGTTGGCTGTAATTTAAGTTTTCAAGAAATATTCTAGCCCAGGGATGGCGAACCTTTTATATGAACGTGCCATTTTTGTACAAAAAAGTAAAATGATGATCTAGGCGTGTCAAAAAAAAGGTCATATCTACTTTCAACTTAAAAAACCAAAAATGGCCTAGGGGTGCCGTTCAATACTTCGTCTCAGTGACTCTAAATTTTGAAGAGCAAAAAAATCTCTTCTTGTCTTTAACTTCAAACTTCAATCCTTTCACTTCGACCACACTGTGTTCTTATACTTACGTGACCAGATTTTTACATGCCATGCCATTGATTCATCATCCCTGATTTAGCCGTATACCACTCGGACTACAAATTTAATTCGAAGAAACTATCCAAATATTTTTTGCCTGATCGTGCTGGGCAAATAGTTTTATAGAAAATAATTTAATAAAGATTTGATCGCTTCACGCTTTTGTGTTATTATTTAATTATTGTACATTTACTATTTTGCAAGCAAAGTTATGCTTAAATTAGGTTGAATGGTTCAATCAATTTAATTTATAGATCCTGGATATAATATGAGTAAAATTATTTTTCGACGACCACATGCCTTACGCGATCCAAAACCAAGAACACCTGTCATCGCTGTCATATTGTTATTTAAAATAAATTTGTGGTTATTAGGCTGTTAATTGGAATTACATTAAAAAACTATGCAATATTTTTAAATTTTAAAATAAAAAAATGTTATGCAAAGCTAGTAGGTAGGTGATTTTCGGAAAAAATGTTGTCAAACAATATACTATACCGTAGTGAGGAAAAGTATATATCACTTTAGTGTTGCAAAGTTGTTTCTTATTTTTCTGTGAAGACAAACAAACTTACAGTGTTTGGTAAATAGTTTGTGGTCGTAGGAAAAATAGTGTACATTACTTGTAGTCCAAGAGCCATTAACTTATGTTTCATGAACTGTTTGATGCACTTTAAAACTTTGAAAAGATAGTATCTGTGAAATGAGTAGTAGAAATACCTATGTTTGCCTAAACCAACCCGTGTTAGAAAGTACTACGCGTAATAGAAAGCTGTAATAAAATATAACACAAAAAAGTGTTTGATTCACAGGCCGACAAACGTAAATCATTAATCTTTGGTACCTGGTACCTGCCAAAGCCACTATGAGTCAAACTTCATAGTCTCCCATCGATTTTACCTATGTTGGGAGCATGCGCTGACAAACTTTCAGCTTTTACAAACAGACGAAGGTCTGTCGCTCATGGGCACTTTCTTTATCTAAATTGGTATAAAATTTATTGCATTTTTTTTTGTAATTTTTAATACCCCGAGTTCAAAAACTAAAACGTTTAGGACATACCGGGTGATGCATCGCCGGGCGGGACAGAGGAAATCCCATGTAATTTTTAATGGGGTCAATTATTGGCTCCCCTAATTATTTTAGAGAAAAATTCTATTGAAGTTTATTGAAGAGCATGCAAATCTACGTCCATGGTAAAAACTTTAGATTTTTCGGTTAACCCGTTTGCTAGTTAGATGCTAATATATTTGTAAAAATTGTTACATTATTATCGCCTCTTATTATATGAACAACAATAAAAATACCAGTTAGCGTAACATAACGTTGACATTTTGAAATTTAGTGCTTTATTATAATCAAAAAATAGTACAGTGAGAAGATTAACCATAAGTTATACTACTGAAGAAAAAGTATTGATGATTAAATAGTACAATCAAGGAAATATTTACCAAAAGCTGTCAGACATGTTCGCTGCTCAGTATCCGAATAGACCGATACCCGGAAAATCAACAGTCCATAGGACTATCAAAAAATTTGAGACCAAAGGCACAGTGATAAATAACTGCAGATGTGAAGCTAGGGAGTATCAAAGAGAAGAAAATGTAAGAGATGATAGAGACTTGGAAATTTTATTGCACGTGGAAGAAAACGAAGGGAAGGTAAGTACAAGGAAACTTCAGGATATCATAGGAAAAGATCAATCAACAGTGCTCCGGATTTTGAAAAGGCATAAAATACATTTTATACAAATATGAAAGACATCAAGAGCTAAGAGATGGGAATGAAATACGACGGCAGGAATTTTGTTTTGACATGATGATAAGGGCAAACATGAACAGGGAATTTTTAAGAAATATTTGTTTTACTGATGAGTACACATTTACGTTAAACAATGAACCCAATCATTAAAATAATCGATACTGGAGCAAAGAAAACCGACACAGATTTGTCGAAACGAGGACGCAATATCCACAGAAAGTAAATGTTTGGGCGGGGATTTTCGGACAACATATTATTGGACCATTTTTCTTAATCACAATTTGAATGCAGAATAATATTTGGAACTACTCGAAGAACTAATTATACCCGCTTTAAATGATGTATCCGGGGAAAATCAGGAAATTTGGTACCAAATGGGTGGCTGCCCGGCACATAATACCACAAGAATAAATATATTAACCAGAAGGATATCTCGAAGGCGGCTTCTTTGATGTCTCCTAGCGCGTCTCATGACCTCGAACTGCATATTTTGCAGGCGTTTCATGAGCGTACCTAAGAAATTAACATGTTTAGGTGCCTATCTCTTAAAAATATATTTTAATATTATCATAATGCATTTTATAACATCTATGCAATCAAATAAAACAGATGCTTTAATAATATGTCGTATTGAGATATATTAATAATTATTATGAAATGTGTCTATTTATTTTCGCATATGACAATTTTTATTTTTCATATTTTTGAAGTTTCTATTTATCCATTTGAGGGTATGGAATAGTCTAACTGTAACAAACCATTTAATTAAATAACTAATTGGAAATTGTTCACAAGGATGTAAAAAACTATTTTTAAACGGTTTTACTTGACCTGTTTGTTATTTATTTGGAATTATTTTTGGGTCAAATCTAGTAATTGAAATTTGACCTCCTTCCTGACGACCGATCGATCTGAAATTTGGTACACTTCCTTAGTCTTGATGACAATACAATATAACATATTCTTTATGATTGTAAATCCAACATGGCCGCCGATACAAAATGGCGGATTACATATTACTTTACTACAACCTCAATATGGGTATCAAATTAAAGGGCTTTATTGGTAGAATAGAACCCACTATGAAAAAAATAAAATCCAAGATGGCCGCCGCCACAAAATGGCAGATTATATATTTTTTTTCACAAATACCTCAATATGGGTATCAAATGGAAGGGCTTGATTGGTAGAATAGAACCCACTATAAAAAAATTAAAATCCAAAATGGCCGCCGTCACAAAACGGCGGATTACATATTTTTCTCACAACTACCTTAATATGGGTATCAAATGAAAGGGTTTGGTTGGTAGAATAGAGCTCACTATAAAAAAAAATCAAGATGGCCGCCGCCACAAAATGGCGGATTACATTTTTTTTCACAAATACCTCAATATGGGTATCAAATGGAAGGGCTTGATTGGTAGAATAGAACCCACTATAAAAAAATTAAAATCCAAAATGGCCGCCGCCACAAAATGGCGGATTACATATTTTTCTCACAACTACCTCAATATGGGTATCAAATGAAAGGGCTTGGTTGGTAGAATAGAGCTCACTATAAAAAAAATAAAATTCAAGATGGACGCTGCTGCAAAATGGCGAATTACATATTTTCCACAACTACTTCAATATAGAATCGTTGGTTAGTTCTGGTTAGTTATAGTAAGGCGAACTCAATAGAATGAGAAGTATCAACTAACAACAAAACTAAAAACTTGAAAATAAATTATGTAAAAAAACTTTTTATGTTAAACGGTTTTATTGTACTAAAAGCTAAAAAATAATTCGGTAAGTCCTAGCTACCAGATCGCACCAATCTTCTCATCAATCTGGGGTATTGATCAGACAAATAATAAAATCGTTGGGCAATTGACATTTCTATCATAATATTTACTCTGGATACGCTTCAGTTTTTTAAAATATGTATTGTATAATTTACACAAGTGTCTATTTATTTTTCCATATGACAATTTTTCTATTTTTAACATTTTTGAAATTCTTGTTTATACATTTGAGTGTATGGAATAATCTAACTCTACCAAATAATTTAATTAAATAATTAATTGGAAAATTTTCACAAGGATGTAAAAAACTAGTATTTTTGCAGATATTTTCAAACTTTTGAATTAATTTTTTTGTATTACAATACTTTTAAAATTTATTTGAAATAAAGTTTGGGTTGATAGGTAATTAATTACATAATTCACAGAAAAATCACTAAACAGAATATTATAGTCCAGAAAAATAAAACGTATCGCAATAAACTATATAAAATACATTGACCGTTACCGAGTCGTTGCTTCGCCTTTCACTACTGCACTGGCAATTTCGGTTTAGAATTTCGGTTTAGTAGCCCTCGAAGGTCACAGCCTGCGCCGTTCAAGGTAAAAGAGATATCCTTCTGGTTAATATATTTATTCTTGTGATAATACCATGGCTGTTCGGGAATATTTACACAATGCTTTTAATGGAAATATTATTGCCCTACATCACACCATAAATTGGCCAGCCAGGTCTCCTGATATTTCTCTGGGGCCATTTAAAAAGCATGATATACAAGGATAAAAATTACTCTAATCTAGATGAGTGCATTCTGCAGAAATAGAATGCAATAAAATTTCAATTTACCAGCTAGCCAATGTAAGAAGACAATTTTATGAACGTCTGGGTTATTGTCTAGCAGTCAATGGAGGAATATTTGAAAACTTTCTTAAATCTTGAGTTTATTTCCAACGTAATAATTATTGTAATAATATTTAATAATTTATTGAAGCATGTAAATATTATAAATGTCATAAGTTGTTGAAATTTGTTACTCTGATTTAGTTTAACTTAACTTAATTCGGTTGTATAAATACAACTTTAATCTTTTCACTGTACGATTTTTTGATAATAATAAAGCACTAAATTTCAAAATGACAACGTTATGTCACGCTAACTGGTATTTTTATTAGGTTTGTTCCAGCAGAATGTTGGAAACATGCTAACAACAATCGTAAAACGTAGAAATTGTTACAAACATTAGTTAGAAATGTTGGCAACAATTTTCTGCTGGAACGAAAAATAAACAAGGCATGCATACTGCTTATACGTCAATACAAGAAAGGTTATGTTAAAAATTGTCAGTAATGTTTGAAGAAAGTTTGCAAACTTTTCAAACAGTTTTCAACATGTTTTCAACATCTTAAAACTACTGCTGGAACAACAAACAATTGTATAATGTTAGAAACATGGCACTGCTGGAACGACAAATTTGACGTGCGCCGAATCCGAACGGTTGCAAACATTTCTGAGAGCCTGCTGGAACAAACCTATTGTTCATAAACTACGTTCATAAAATGAGGCGATAATAATGTAATAATTTTTAAAAATATATTAGCATCTAAGTAGCAAACGGGTTAACAGAAAAATCTAAAGTTTTTACCATGGACGTAGATTTGCATGCTCTTCAATAAACTTCAATAGAATTTTTCTTTAAAATAATTAGGGGAGCCAATAATTGACCCCGTTAAAAATTACATGGAATTTCCTATGTCCCGCCCGGCGATGCATCACCCGGTATATGTTCATACAAAGTTTTTTTCTTATTTTTCATTGTAAAATCACCCTATTAAATTTGTCGGTAGAGTTACTGGATGCCCTGTATATACACTATATTATACAGCATGGGCCGTTAAGTGCAAATAGAAATATTTTGTATTTACTTATAAAATTGTCCTCTATAAAAATAAGTGCATGGTCCTAAACTATATAAGCAGCAGTAAAATTTACTAAATGTTAAAGGATATATAGGGCAAGTCAAAAAATTTAAAACCTTTTAAATGGTGTTACAGTAAGGAGTAAAGTTTTTAGAATTATATACTTAATATATGAAGTACCACTTGGAATATTCTGGGTCTTCTATTCCACTAATCTGACAATTCTAGAGTGACGTAAAGAGAGCGCAGGGCTACAAAGTTGTAAAAACGTCATTTTGATATTTTCGAGCGTGGTAATTAATAAATAATCTAAGGATCTTAATCGCAGAATAAATGTAATTTTTTGTTTTCAATAAACCAATTTGCAAATTTCAAAGGTATATTTAATTCTAAACATCTTTTTCTTAAAATATTTTTTGATATTATGAGAAATAGAGGTACCTACTTTCCTCTTGAGCAAAATTCATATTTTTTCACATACCTCGTATACTACTGCAAAAAAATTGATATCTGATTATTGTGTTTTAGACCACGCAGTACTTTTATAAATAATAACTTTTTTCGTAAAATCAATAATAATTTTTTTTCTACTACTGTATAAATGAAAAAACTTTGTGGTCCTAGCAACGCGAATGATAACGAAAGAGAACGTGTTACCTGGTTGCTAAGCGTTGCTAGCTACGAAAGTAATATTTTCAGCGCCTGGACAAAAAAGTAAGAGTAAAAAAAAGAAAATATGCTTGTGGGAAATATTAGGATTTATTTATAAAAAGTAACTAATTTATGACAAAATATTTTAAATAATTAATAGTTTAAAAAAACTAAAAAACACGCTTTTATATGCAACCGAACTAAAAATTAAAAAATAATTTTTCATTAAAAAAATATTTTCACTTCATAGTAAAAAGCGTGGGGTGCATTTTACTATTTTTTCATAACTTTTCCATCATAGATATTGGCAAATATAATAATTATAACATTTAATATATTAAGCACCCCACGCTTTTTACTATGAAGTGAAAATATTTTTTTTAATGAAAAATTATTTTTTAATTTTTAGTTCGGTTGCATATAAAAGCGTGTTTTTTAGTTTTTTTAAACTATTAATTATTTTTCATTTTTAGTTCGTTATATCAATTAATTTTTTAAAAATAAATGCTCCAGTTTATTCACTAAAAAATTTTTTCGCCATTTTGTCAAGATAGCAAAGTTTTTCAGATTTACTTTCTGAAAATACCCTAATATAAAATTTGAGTAAAATCAATTCAGATCGAACTCTTGAAATGGCCGGTGGTTGGTACCACTGGGACGTACAGGTGACAGATGACACTTGGTGGAAAATAACCAGCCCCTTTTTTATTAGTTCTGTGCCCCTGTATATCAAATTTGGTCAAAATGGGGTTGCTCCAACTTTCGAAACAATTACCCAATTTGCATAAATAAGACAAATATTTTTTAAAATATTACCTTTTTAAACTAAAAAGAAATTTACCATAAATGTTTTTTTCTAAATATGAGTTTACTTTAGTTAACTTACCTTAAGTGATATTTTAATGTAGTTTGCTAATCTCCATTTCCAGTCTTTGTCCTAATCTAACATTCGGTACAAGTTTCTAACACTCAATAAAGGCCTTTTAGAAAGTATAAATGGAAGATGGTATAAAAGTTATATGCAATAACTTGTTAGTTACTTTTATTTGCTTCTTGTATTTCAATTAAAGTGTATACTTTGTTTTTAATAGCTTAGTTAACTGATTTTTTCAAATTTAATTTCACATTAAAGGAATTTAAGGTTATGTTATGACTGTGAATTTTGTCAGATGTCAGTTGGTAATACAGATTTCTGTTTTATGACCGCCTGTTTTAAAAAACAAGTGAAGGTTATTCGTTCGTTAAAAAGCGTGTTAAAAAAAACAGATGAAGGTTATACGCTCCCGGAACGAATACGTTCAGCGAACGAATGAGTTCAATTTAGCAGAATTGAGCCCCTGGTCCCCAACCCGTCGGCAAATGTTGTCAAGTTCGATTATTCAATTGTCTAATCTGGCGCATCCGCCAGAACGTACGATTTTTCACTTTTCCTATTTTCCTAGAAAATGCTGGAACTTAACGGGATACTGTTTTTAAATTTTTCTAATTTTTAGTTCGGTTGCATATAAAAGCGTGTTTCTTTAGTTTTTTTAAACTATTAATTATTTTTCTTTGTCAAGAATAGCAAAGTTTTTCAGATAGACTTTCTGAAAATAACCTATAATAAAATTTGAGTAAAATCGATTCAGATCGAACTCTTGAAATGGCCGGTGGTTGGTACCACTGGGACGTACAGGTGACAGATGACACTTGGTTGTATCAAGCAGTGGTTATAATAATATATTTTATTTTTTTTTCCAAAGCAGGATAACGGGATACTGTTTGCAGATTATTGCATTGTCATGGGTCCTTAATACGTGTGCAAAGTTTCAAAGAAATCGAATAGCTGGAAGTTGGTAAAAATTAGGCTCAAAGATTCCGTTACATAGCCAGCCAGATTGATAGATTGATAGTTACAACCCAAGTTAATAAAAGCGTGTTAAAAACTAGGTTCGGTATTGACATTAAAAGTAATTGTGCAATTTGAGCAATTAGCAAAAGAAATTGGAGGAATAATACTTGAATTAACAGTTTTTAAATTTGTTGTTGGGGTATCGTTATCACCTTTAACTACGTTAATATTCATATTTTTCACTGTTACTGAGGAAATATTGGTAGAAATTTCGTGTAAAATGTTCTTTGAAATTTCCACCTTATTACTATAGGATTCAGCAATATATCCCTCCGCAACAGAAGAAGACTTCCAACCTCCATGCCTTTTTAAGTCCAAAATATCGACATTCGAAGCATTGGCAAGGAACGTAGTTGACGTTCTTCTAAAAGAATGGCCAGTATATCTACTGATGTCTTCAAGCTTCAAAAACTTCGCAATTTCTTTAGGTACATTTGAAATAGTGTGCTTTCCAATTACTTGATTAACACATTTACCTCTTTCATAACGATACAATAAGCGCTCATCTAGAGCATTCCTTGGTCTCAGCTTAATATATTTCTATAGAAATCTGACATAAGGAACTGAGCCTTCATCGTTGGTTACTACAAAGTTTCTTTTAACTTTATTTTTAGACTCCACTATTTTTACTATAGCCACGTCATTTCTTATTTCTACATCACTTAGCTTCATTCTGTATATTTCGTCTGTCCGGCATGCCCCAGCCACTCCCATAATGGCTATTACTTTCATTGCTAAGTAACTTTGATCAGGCGCGTTAAGTAAAAACTTTATGATTTCTTCTTTTTTAAAAATTTTTGACTTTTTTGCCTCATAACCATCGTTTTTCCTTTTAATAAAAGCAACTAGTTTCTTGAACTCCGAAATATCTTGATTTTTGTTTACGGAAATTGTTAACTTGAGCATGGAATATACAGACCAGAGGGTTGGTGGTGATAAAGACTCGGATTTTTCTTGAAAATACGCCAACATCACATTCTCGTCAATCCGCCCCACATTTTTTGTAGCAAGCCATTCAGAAAACGATTTATATGTTTGATGGTACCTCTCTTTAGATTTGTCTGGCAGAAGTGAGGCACACGCAAGGTCAGCTGCCTTTTGGATGCCATTTTCATATTCATTTAACATTTTAAAATGGGAATGGATTTATACTAAATTAACAATAATTCAATATCTGACAAGTGCTGATGACAGACAATGTCAACAATAAATGTGTTGCTATGGATTAATTTTTAACAGGTAAAATTTCAAAATCTCTGATATTTCTATTAAAACATGATGTTAATGATTATTAAATTATGCGATACATAGAACAGTAGCAGAAAAATATAATACATTACACGATGCGAAAGGCCTTTCAAGTGTTCGGAGGTTTAATAGCCTCGGCTTCGCCTCGGCCATTTAAAACCACCTCACACCAAAAAGTAAACTTTCGCATCTTGTAATGTAAATAACATATTAAGTAGACACGCCATATAACTTTTTTTTCCTATCATCTAAGCTTTGCGACCTATTAGGTCTCTATGACGTTCGAATTAATCCCCATTTAGCATCGTGGGCTCCTCCACTATAACTTTTGTAGGATTGGATTAAATATAAAAATATAAATTACAGTACCCAGAACCTCTTAAAATATTGGTATGAAAGTAGGTATAAACGTTATTGAATTTTACGTTTAAGAATTGCCAGAGGGGATAAGGCATGCAGGTAATTTCTTTAGACTCGTCTTGTCACACAAGCACATTTTTTAAATTATTTTTAATAACTTTTTAAATATCGAACTTATTAAAGTCACATGGTATAAAAATGATATTCTATTTCCTTTTAATTGCTTTTAAGATAAAGTGAGATGGGTATATTTAATATGTGACGTAGCGACAAACCTAACTCTAGCCATTTATCATTTAAAATAAATATTACCTTGTGTCCCAACAAGTCAGTCAGTGCCTAATTGTTTATTATGTTTATAACCAGATAAATTGTATTAGCATATGACTTAAACCTAATTGTTTTGTTCTCAGTAGCGATTTTGCATTCTTGACGCGATTTATTTAAATGAAAAATGTGTCTTTAATGAAGTATAAGTTATAGTGAAATTAAAATAGTGATTTGTTTATTGCAAGTGTCATTTATTTTTCGGTAAACGCTTGTCGAAAATGCCTTGAAAATAGTATACAAGTTACAAGAGAAAAACGTGTTTAAGATGATTACTTTAGTACTACTGCTAGATAATGTTTTTCGAAGAAAATATATGTGTTAAAAAATAGTTTTAACTAATACACACCCCATAGTGTGGGATCCCTGGACAATTTTTACTAACTTAAGTTAATTTTTCGTAAGTAGCTTTATTTTAACGAGATGTCCAACTTTTTTTCTTACAACAATTTTTGTTGATGGTAGCTTACTAATGATAGCAGGTATTAAATGTGTTGATGTGACAGATATCAAGAATTTATTACAAACGGGAATTTTCTCTGTTAATTTCTAAGATAATTATCTAAATAAACCTTAAAAATATTTGTCCTACAAAATTTAAGGTTTCATCAAAAAGCCCTCTACCACCAACATGTATGGTTAACGATGTCGTGAAAAATGACTACTAACCAGCTGATTTTTTTTCTGTTGATTAAGTTATATTTATATAATTTAACACTCTACATTGTCCTACAAATTGCGAGGTATATACGTCATCCTGGTGTTTTGATATTTATCAAATCAACATATTTAATCTCTGCTACCCCTGTATGCTACCACCAACGAAAATTGTTGTATGGAAAAAGTTGATCGTCTCGTCAAAATAAAGCTACCCACGAAAAATTAGCTTGTTGGTAATGACTTGGTAAAATGGTCCAGGGACCCCTAACTTAAATTTAAGTATTGCACCAAATAAGGTTTGCAAAAGTGGCAACGGATAATCGGCTAAAATTTAAAAAAAAACGCTAGAATTTGTTGCTTGTTAGTTCCTAATTGGTGCTTACCAAATAAACGATTTTGTTGCTTAAAACTGGTCATGAAAAATCGGTAACAGTTTCAGCATTCCGTTAACTCAGTAAAACAATTTAAAAATAAAGATTTTTTTATATTTTGACAAAATTAATATTACTATGCCAGCTTTACATCTCGATTTTCTCAGGTAAAATTCAATCTAAAAATTTGTTGCTACTCAACAAATTGTGCTGTGGGTGTAAAGCTAGCGTAACTGATTTATAAGTTATACCGATATCCGATCTTTCCCGACTTTCGTTTTCTATTTTGTTGCTGACTCTATACAGTTGGATAAACGATTTCGTGAGCAGCAACAAATTTTTAACTTAAATGATAAAATCGGGTGTATAAAGCTGGCGTAACCGATTTATACGTTAACCGATATCTAATCTTTTCCGACTTTCGGTTTCTATTTTGTTGCTGACTCTAACATTGTGACAAAAATTTCGTAAGCAGCAATAAATTTTTATTTGAATTTTACTTGGAAAAATCGGGTGTAAAGCTAACGTGACCAGTTTGTATGTTAACCGATCTCCAATCTTTCCTGACTTCCGATTTCTATTTTGTGGCTAGTCTTTACACTGTGATAAACAATATTCGTCAAGAGTTTTAAATTGATTTTTTCATGGAAAAATTGAATGTTATGGTAGCATAGATATTATTAATTTTGTCAAAATTAAAAACTTCGTTATCTCTTAATTTTTCTCTAGCAACAAATAAGCAATACATCGACTCACATCTATTTAGTCTGTATTTAGTGTTAGTTACCGATTTCTCACGATCAGTTTAAGCAACAAAATCGTTTATTTGGCAACTAATTAGCAACTAAAAAGCAACAGATTTTGACGTTTTAATACTCAGTTTATTAAATTATTTTATTATTATAATTTTATTTTTCCTATTTATTATTTTCCATTGGCAGTTTCACGGACTCTATCCATATACTATAAAAAAAATATTATTTACAAGTAATTACCAACGACATGATTTGTTTGGATTGAAGTTTCTGCCCACAATAAATCGGAGTCAATAAAATGTAAATATATATTTAATACAAAATACTATTTAGCTTTTTTCCAAAATAAATTATTATTCTGAAGAAAAGCCCAATAATTATTTTGTTTAAATTTATATTCCCAATAAATAAATAAACTTTTAAAAAATGTGTTTTTGTGAAATGCAGTAAAAATCGACTATTGTATTTATAAAAGGATTTTCTAATATACAGCTTCTGTCCTCGCAAGTTGCATTCAAATGAGAAACTTTTTAATATCTCTTTTTTAACAGTTAAGAGAATATCTCATGCTGAACTCGATGCCAATTTTAATGAATGCTCTTCAGTTCGGCATCAAAGATAAACTTGTACCAAATACAGCAATTTTGGTAAGTGCTGTGAGGCAGGCTAAACTGCGTCAGAGGAGAGGGTCTTGTGAATGACATGAAAAGCAGAAGTTGTTTGGTTAACTGTCAAAAAATTTAGATTTATTTTTTCGTAGAGTTTCATACTACTTTCAATAAAACCCCATTCAAAGTAATTTTCTTGGCAAGGTAATATAATCTTTTAAGGATATTAAAGCAATAACACTAAACGTTTTTGAAATATCGTCGAGTCATAAAATAAAAGGACTTATTGCAGAGTTATCTTTTTGTAAATAATATATAAGATTTAATTCTTTAAATGATTGTTTAAATTGAAACTATAATGATTATCAATTACCTGCTACTTAAAGGAATGGACGGCAAATTATTATCAGTATCATTATTATTGATTTATTGATTATGTTATGGCTAGCTTTTGATTGCTTTTATTTTGTTTTGTTAGTAGGCTATAATATTTTTGTTTTATATTGGAAAACTAGAAAAGGTATTAATTTTATTTTAAGTTTCGGTATGAGAATAATAAACAGGGGTTTTATGTATTGGTAATGTTTAAATAGTAAAAGAATTGTAATGTTTTTAGGGTTTTATTTAAATTAATTTTTGTTTTCCCTGAAACCATCACGGCTTACTAGATATTTTGGTTTTTTTGTTTTTATTTTTTATCTTTTCTGTAGCTTAGTTATTATTTGATTCGATATTTAATTTACTAGTCCGTTTCTGAGCTAAGGCGTTTTTTTATTGACAAGAAATATAGGCAAAAAGACCTTTTTATAAACTTTTAACGATATTTTTATACTAAAATATACTTAAAATTAAAAGCAAAGTACTTTTTAAAATATTAATTTTTTAATTTGCTTTTTTGCTTATTTAGTCTCACACTATTAAATTAGTTTTGTTGGCGATAACTTTTTTCTCATCCATAAGTATTTATAAACGCATGAAACCCATGCGTTTTTTAAAAGACGGCTTTTTTATAGGTTCTTAATCCACACTTTTAATAAAAAGAAACAAATATCTATAATAATTTTAATTTAAAAAGTTTTAACAATTACCAACTAGGAATTATGGAAATAAGTATAAATCGACACGACTATTTAATTTTCTGCAATAATTAAATTGGTTTTTCATTTACACCTAATTAATTAGATAACGTAACTAAATATTAAAAGATTTTCTAACATTTTATTATTGCGAGCTATATTCATGTTAAAATCATTTTTTAACCAAATTTGTTGCTTTTTAAAGACTTTGCCTTTATAGTGTACTAATAAATTTATAAAAACAATAAAATATGGGACATATAGACACGCGGCAGCGTGTCAAGCTAACTTCAAGCAAAGGTACTGGCTACAGCGCCGCTTGTAATATAACACGATCCACTTGGTGCCACTTTTAACCCTTTCATACCTCAAAACCTATTTAACGTAAACACATGAAACTACGTGTGTTTATTTATATATATAGGACAACTAGAAGCCCAAATTTTATAAAGCTAGCCCAAACGGCTATACAGGTCCAAAAGTCGTCAATTTTCCACTGACTGACATATACATAGATCAAAAACCTAACACACTTTCAGATCACCTTAAAAGATAAAATTTGAAATTTGGTAACGGTGTGTAAGCGTAGAAAGAAAAGTTCAAATATAGGGGGGCTTAGGGTAGTCCTCATACAAAAAAGTTTTTAATTGTAGCGTTTGAACCATTGGTCAATGCTCACTGTTATTTCAAACGTTTAGGAACATCTGGACAAAAGAAAACTATGCAACGACGCAAGAAAACATATAAAATCTAAATACCTGTCTAGCTTTCTTTACAAAAAGTAATGATATCCCACCAAAAACACAAATGTGAAACAAGTGAGCCAAGTTTAATACTAAAATTATGCTTTGATGTCGGCTCTGCCGCAAAAGAATGGAAATCTAAATGAGTGCCAAGTTTTGCTCAAAATCCAAATATGTATGAGATCTTAAAGTAGGTTAGATTTGACTTAGCCAGTTTTCATTACATTAAATATTTTTTTCATTCGGATAAAAACTGGCCAAGCCAAATTTAACCTTATTTCAGAATCTCATCAATATTTGGAATTTGAACAAAACCTTGCAATTTAGATTTTATTTATTTTTGCGCCGAAGCCCACAGCCTAGGTTAGTGGTTTAAATTAAGTTAGAAATTTCTATTTGAAAAAGCCTTTTCGACAACTTGATTTTTTTTTGGATCAAAACAAATTATTTTAATCTTAATCGTATTTTTTAACTAAAATATAATTTAAATAGTTTAAATAAATTAAATAGACGTGGTAGTGAAAGTAGTAACAATTGAAGAATTAAAGTAAACGGACATAAAAATGACTGTAGCCAAAGGCGAGTGTTTTAGTTTTTCAAAAGTCGGCGACAGTTATGTGGAGTTACATCCAAAAGTGTTGTGGAAAAGGAAACACAAGAAAGTGAAAGAAGAGGTATTTATAAAGATATGATGTGTGGTATTATGTTTAAATATAAGACTAGGTTAAATATTAATAACATATTAATTTAATAAAGAGTTAAAAAAAATTAAACCAAATTCAAAACAATAACGAAACTTTTTTACTTTTTATTAAATTTTATTATTGTTTTGAAGTCGGTTTATTTTTACTGTTTATTTTTCGCTTTTTAGTTTATTATTATTACAATTCAATCGGTAAACATACACTAAAAAACACAGATTACAGTTAAAAGCACAAGCACGTGTAATTTGATTGGTTTAAAGCAAATTAAAAAGCGATTTTTTAACTAACTAGAACTAACGATGACTTCCCCAATGTGACAGTTTTGCATGAATATCTGTGGCGTTTTCAATCAATCAAATTACACATGCTTGTAATTTTTACTGTTGTTTAAAAAACATTACTAGTTTAGTGAAAAGGTTAATTTTGCCAGAAGGTTGTCGGTTCTGAAAGTGCCTCTTTTATATCGAGCATATTTCCTACCCTTAGAGGCAGCTTTACCGCATCAGGAAGGTACCGCAGAGAAAAAAATAGGTCTAGTACCTGTCTCCCTCGTGATCCTGACTTGGTTTTTTTATGAGACGTCCGCGGAAGTACACTTACAAATAACTTTTTAGATATCATGCCAACCAACGTCAACTTTTAATTTTTTAATTTACTTATTATTAATTATACTAAATTATATTATTGAGTTACTGGATAAGCAAAGCTTATTGCCAAAAATAAAATAAAAATTTCATTTTTTTTTCATGCGTGTCCAACTCTTTGATTGGTACTGTATATCTTGGAAACTAATAATAGGATCACGTTGGGCCAATAATAACTTTTGATCAAAAAGTCGAGAACTACAAAATACTAAATTATGAGCCAATTCGACCGGGACCCAAAATCCATAAGGTTAGTGCGGGTTCCTTTACATGTCCATACCCTAATTCTAGGCTATTGATTATGTACAAAAAAGAGGGTAAAACGGAACTACAACGTTAAAGGGATTTTATTGTTTCATATGGTCAATGGACCCCCAAGTAATAAAAAACCGCGGAGTGTTACCATTTAGACGGGTGCGTTTTTGAGAAGGGGTGAAAACAGCCAGTTCAGTTTTTTGAGGTTATATCGAAAACTACGCAGTTTTTCCAGGTAGTAGTCAAGAGAAAAGTTGTAGGAAATTAAATTATTCATCGAGTAACTCCTGCAGAATTAAACAAAAATTATTTTTGACAAAAATATGCTCAAAAAACGAAACAAAAAAACACTAGTCTATGTATATATGATGCAAATTAAAAAAACAAGCCTATTTCTTTATTTTTAAAATGGTATATTGTCAAAAGTGCTGAAGTTAATTTTAAGCAAAATATGGTTAGTCAGTGTTATTTTGCAAGGTTTTTTGTTAATTTTTACGTATTTTTTTTAATTTGATTTACTTTTCTACGACGGTTTAATAATGTATACAATATTAATGTGATTTTTAAACAGGTAATATGACTTATTACACCCGGCTATTACCCACGCTCATTACCCACGGCCGCCGTTTAGATGTTTATGATTTCGACAATCCCGATTTTTAAATATAGCTTTTTAGCCAAGGTTACTATTTTTAGTCACATATAAGTATAAAAATTAAAGATATGGATTAATTTCAATATTTACTCTCAAAGCTCCTACACCATAAGTTTTGTTTGAAAAAATAGCCTTTTGATGTACGAAAGGATGTACAAAAAACTATGGTTGCAGAAAGTTAGGTATTAATTGTTTCATGTTCTGCAATGAGTGCTTAGGTATCAATTACTAGAACTTTGATAAAACTGAGATTTTAGAAGAAGATAGTAAAGCTGAGGAAGGCATAGATGTTGAAATTGATTTTTTTTAATTGTAACTACTTTAGGTAAACAAATAAACTTTTATTTTTATTTAGCAACATATATACCCGCAAATGCACAAAAAAATGTAATAACAACAAATTAAGAAAATGTACGTAAAAATTATCAAAAATCGTTGCAGTATGATACTTTGACTAACCATATTTTGTTTAGAACTAACCTTAGTCTTTTTACAATAAATCATTCTAAAAATAAGGAAATAGGTTTTTTTACGTCACATATACCTAAATGTAGAAGAAAAAAAGTTATAACAAGAAATTAAAAAGATATAGGTAAAGGTTAGAAAAAATCGTTGAAAGTAGAAAGGCCTAAAGAACCATATTACTTATAAAGAGTCTTAGAGCCTGAGAACTGAAGATCCTATTGACTATACCTAAAACTGCGTAGAAAAGAGTTACAGACATTGTTTGCGACAAAATAGGTCAAATTGCCGAAAAATTATGTAAGTGGCAAACTTTAAAAAATTGTTTTTAAATACTACGAACTCTGAAGACCAATGCCTATACTAAATCCCTATAGAAAAAAGTTATATGGCAAAACACAAAAAAAAAAAAAAAACGCGTTTTTCCTTGTTTTTTTTTTGCTTCTTTTTTGAGCAGATTTTTGTCAAAAATAACTTTTTAATTCGGTAAGAACTATTCGATCAAGAATTTAATTTCCTAGAATTTTTCTGTTGACCACTACCTGGAAAAGTGCGTAGTTTTTGACCTAACCTCAAAAAACTAAAAAGGAGCACCCCTTTAAATGGTAGCACTTCGCGGTTTTTAATGGTTGAATGGTTGGTAGTCCATTGACTATATAAAATAATAAAAACCCTTTAATGTTATAGTTCCTTTTTAAAGTACAGAATTAATAGCCTACTCGCAAATCGGCTAATTTTATTTTTGTTCAAAATAAAAGGTAGTTGCTTAAAAAGAATTTCTATGAATTCTTTATTAATAATTACTTACTAAAAATTATCTACGAAACAAATGATAAAAAACTCTATTTTAAATTATTTTAATATAATTTATAAAATATTTTTGCCTCTGCTGTAAAGTTAGTTATATATATATATTGGCTCAACACCTATATTCTATAATAAAGTCAGTCACAACATTTTTTTCAAATAAGCCTAAATTTTTTTCTTGCCGACTGATCTAGTATAGACTTACTGATGTGGAAGGTGGCCATTGGGATTTTAAAAACCGTAAGTGATTCGACCTTAATAAAAGTTGAGCCTCACATAACCTCAACGAGCCCGTGGCCGTGCGTTTCCCTGATGAAATGTAGAGAGGATACGGTGCAAAAATTTTGTATTTAATCAAACTGCAGTAATATGAGTCAATTTTACCACGCTTTAAATTACACCTGATTATAAATTAAATCTTTATAAATAAGGTAACACAGTTTTAAAGTTTTGCCAAATATAACCACACCGAGTCCTGCACCGTGGCATGGCCGTGTCTCGATTTTGAAATGTACTGTTGTAATCAAATGCTGTAGGTATATCACCGCTCCGTGCCCGAACACAGCATACACCGCATTTTAACAAGTAAAAAAATATTAGTTTATTTGATTTCTCAAAATATTATTTAAAAAAACCTATAAAAGAAAAATAACAATGTATTCGTAAACTGTTACTAACATATTATTTACAAGATGTAAAAATAAAATTAATTTTACAACTTTTAATACTTATTAAATTACTTTATTTGTATTGTTTGTTTACAACAATTAACCTTTAACCACAAAGTTTTAATTTTTATACTTAATAAACTGAAATAATAGGTGACCCCCGTAAACTCAATGCTTGCTTCGGGAAACATTGGCGCTATCAGATCGATGTTTCGGCACATACTAGATACGACCATGCTACGGTGCGGGTCTTGTGGGACATCGGTGCGGTTATGTGTGGCCAGACTTTTACCTATACCACACTTACGTTTGGATCAAGGGAAACAGAGATAAGTAAGAAAATCTGTTTTATTTAAACAAAGAAGTATACATACATAAAACAATATTTTTGAGATCAAAAAAGTGCTTTAAAATTTTTCCTAAATAATTTTACCCACTTTCCTATATCACCGTGAAATCGGGGACGTTACAAACAAACGCCGTTACTTAACCTTAACTACTCGGCCTTCAAGAAAAAATAACGAATAGAAGAGAAAATTAAATTGCTCTGAATTCGCATAAGTCGGGGTAGCGTTAGTCGGGGTATTACTGTATTACAATTATTCACTTTTGTTTGATAGCTCTTAAAATGTTGTAAAAATCCTTTAAAAATTAAACTGGTTTCAGTAACACTTTTTAAATTGATTAAATAAACTTATGCGTCATTTTTATCACAAATAAACAAAAGAAATATGATAGGTGTATTTTTATTTATTGTTGATTTTGTTCAAACGGTAAATATATGTAGGTATCAAAACTTTATAATCAGTTTGTCATCAAAGAACAAGTGTCTGTAGATAAAAAGTGGGTAAAAAGATTTTTGTAAACAGCACTATCGCTTAGTGTCACTTTTAGTAGAACATTGCAATTACAATTATTACGAAAAGTGATATGACCATTGCCTTTGATAGTTTTTTTGTTGAGGTGTTAAAAAGTGGGTTAAAGTTACAACTGATCGTCAGCTAGATAAATCAAAGTTTTCTGACAATGTTTGTTATTTTGTTGTAAATGTGCTTCTACATTAGACTTAAGAATCTACTTATTTTATAAAATCTATCAAAAATATCTTTTAAGGTGACTAAAATAAAATGTCGTCAAGGTTGGAGCCCTTAAAAGTAATATTAAAAAGTCTATCTTTGCGACAAAAAGTTTTTTGACAACAATCCTTTTTTATGCCAAACTCGCAAATTGTTGATTTGAAAGGTTTTACCAACACATATTCTTAAAAGAAATTAAGTTCCTCACAATAAAGCTTATTTCATAAATTGTCAGATAGGCCTTTTTCACTTAATCGGACTTAAACTATATTTTCAATTTGTTCGTGAGTTATTATTTTTGTTACTACTACAAATATCAATATTTATACGCTACAAAAATCTATGGATTGAAACCTTTGTATTGTAAGTAACTTAATATTAAATATTTCATTATTTTATTTCTTTTAAAGTAATAATAACTTTTATTATATTGTGTCAGAGCAGAATAGTTCTATATAATGTATAAAAGTTTTAATTTTCATAAAATATTAAATAAACTTTTTAATTTTATTCTGGAGAAAAGCCAAATAATATTTTGTTTAATATTATTAAGGGCATTAAGGAGATAATTTATCACTAACTAAATTGCATTTAATAAGTCCAGTGGGTCTCGAGACGCAATTGAAGAAATATTTCTAACAAAAAAGCGGTACCTTTTTTTAGGTTAAGCAAGTAAAAATACAGCTTGCTGTTTCTTGTTTAGTTTATAGGCAAAAAAATAAAATCAATTAACTGCATATTTTAAGACCATTAAAAAAGCATTGCGGGATCTTTTTCTTTTAAAAATTAGGTTTTATAATTTTTCATTAGCAATTATGTAAGAAAATAATAAATACAGGGATGCGGACCAAATTTTGCCAGGTAATTAGATACCTAAAAATGATTATATTTTGGCAAAATTGCGAACATATCGTATCAGGTAAAATCGGAATTCCCTGAAGTAGTTAAAGGCAATGAAATATTTATTGTAATTTTTCTCGGAAAGAGAAGTACGAATATCGAATAATTAATAAAACATGATTATGTGTTTATAAATTATTAAACTAGCCAGAATTAACCTGATAGCCTTCTAATAGGTACGAATATTAAATAATTAATACAAGAGGATTGTGTGAGTAAATATACATTTTTGTTGAACTAACCAGAACCAACCTCCGAATAGGCACGATAAACCACGTTTTTCAATAACATTTGATTTTCTTTTACATACATTTACACATCTGCTTTGTACCTAGTTCGGTCAGTAATTTAACGGTAGATAAGGGGGTGAAGGGCCCGTAAAGAACGTTTACAATAAGAAGGTTTGGTACGCAGTTCTGACACAGATTAAAAACGGTCCACAGTTGCGACGCACCGCAAAATGCAATGTCTAGTACACTCTTCTACTATTAACCGATTGGTGTTATCAATACTTGACATATTTAAGATATAATTAAAGGTTACTAAATATACCTAATAGTACATATTCGTTCTCGCTAACGTGTCAATTAAATTGAGCGTTTATTTTAAAATCAACAATAGTTTGTTTTAAAAATCACATAGTAATGATTTTTATTTAAATTAATACAAATAATTATGAAAGTTTTTAATTCATATTTAGATCAGAAAACACATACTAAAAGATAAAAGATTCTTAATACGTAGATTAATATTTTGTGTTAATAATAGTGTTGTGTATTGTAACGGGTAACAGACATCGCAGGTATTGTGAAAAGTGGTATGTTTGTTGATAGCTTTTTCGCTAGTGGTGTAAAAAGTGGGTTGAAGCAACAACTGGTACTCAGCGACATAGGCGTAGCTCTGAATATTGTTGTCAGGTAATGTACCAACATATTAGCTTTCGTTTGTTGATTCCTTCTGTGATTGCAACAGTGGCGGCGTCAGTTTTTTTAGTTTAGTTAGGCGATAACCGACAAAAAAATAGGAGTGTGGGCAGCAACAGGGCCGTGCCTACCGGATGGTGTAAGTGGTTCAAAATACCAGGGCGCAACGCTGCGGGGGCGGAAAACTGAAAATAAAGCGCGGAAATTTTTGGAATAAACGGCGGTACTTAGGAAAGTAAGTTTTTGTAAACAAAAACTGAAAAACAGGGATGAGTACCTTTTTTTTTGTTTTTTCTTATACATTTACGGAGAAAGAGCAAAGTGAAATACCTGATTACATGATAAAGTATTGTATTTGTTGAAAGTGGGGACCTTTTTTATGCTCCTTAAAGATTTTTATACCTTATTTTACATTTCCCTGTATTGGCGGCCAATGATTTTTGCACCACGGCACGAGTCATCCTAGGAACGGCCCTGGGCAGCAATATGTGCAAGTGCAGTTAGGGACGCAATTACACAGTGTCTCTAGTAAGTGCGAAAAAAATTATACCACAAAATTCGTAAGGCTAAAATATTACGATCTAATCCAACTTATAGGATGTCAAAAGAATAATCTGGTTTTAGTTTTTTATATAAATAATTTGGTTAATAATAGGTGTATTGCCACAATATTTGTTTATAGAGGGGGTATTGGCGGGTGTAATATTGAAATTTGCTCTTATTTTTATTGTAAAGTTCAGAGGGCGCACCCGCGGTTCTTGCAGGCATTCAAAACAAAATAACTAATTTTATCCACCCTGTATTTAGGTTTTAGATAAAAATTGTTATTTAACATATTTTACCTAAAATAAGAACAAATCGTAAAAGTTAATTTGGGCAGCCGTTTTTAAAATATCTGGTTTAAAAAATACTTTCTGTATGGGCAGCTCTAGGCTATGGATACAATTTATTTCAGAATAGGATGCTGACCTTTAAGAGTGTGAATTAGTTGGTTACTTTTAAGAAACAAATGGGTAAAAAAGGTTATTTTTTAAACTAAATTAGTGTACCCCCTCCAAGCTAAGACCATTGTAAGTTGCGTAAAAAAGAAATACGTTTATTTAAAACTGTGGCTACATTTTTGCTTCAAATTTCACGAAAATTTGCATATTTCTGTAAATTTACAAGTAATATTTAGGGTTTGTCTTATCAAAGGTAGAAACTAAGAGTTAGAGGGGGTGTCAATGGGGATAAAGCCTTACCAAAATTTTAGGTGTATAATCTATTTTTAAAATTTAAGCTACGCAGGCGTCTTAACCACAGAAAAATGTAAATATTTGATTTTATGAATTTTTGTGATAAAACAAAGGGGTTTCGCCTTTAAAGCTTTGCTAAGTAGGCTGTGGAAACCCAAGGATGACTTATTTTTATTCTACTTTTAGTAATATAGATATTCTATTCTATTTAATAAATGACATGCATTGATTCATGTTTTAATTTATTTTTTGTTAAACTGACGAAAAAAGTTCAACAGTTTTTATACAGTGTGTCCCAGAATAGGTGTTCCAAGAGGACAAATGGACCATTAATTTTTGTACTTTAAAACTAAATTTTTGGAAAACGGACTGCATAGTCCAAAACTAATAAATACAAAATTTTACTTTAATTCGTATTATACAGGACAAGAAATAACTATAAATATAAAAAAATAACTAGGAGCTAAATACTTTATTTTACAAATAGGGAAAAATTGTAGGTAACTGTTGTGAAGAAATTAATGTTTTCTAAAATTTAAAGTTTAAGTATGAGAGTAGACAAAAATATAATTATCAATGTTTTACATTACGCATTACAACTAAGTTATTAGCAAGAGGGAGCAAAATTAAAAAAAGATTAAATATTTTTTTTTAAATTTGCTGTTTTAATCCAACTCTTAATGCAAAATGTAAAAAATTGACAAATATTTTTTTTTACTTTAATTCTTTAAATTTAAATTTTGACATAAAATTTAATTCTATACAACATTTACTTAAACAATTTGGTCTTAATTTTTTTTTTTTTGAAGGTACCTTGGTCATTTTTCGCATAACTTGCCCTGTATATTACCAACAGGAGTAAATTTTTGTATTTATTAGTTTTGGACTATGCGATCAGTTTTCCCAAGAGGACGTTTAAAAATTTTAAACTTCTGGATCCATTTGTCCTCTTGTACCTAATACCTATCCTAGAACACTATATTTTAAATAAAATATTTTATATTTTGAAGTTTTACACTTACAACATATATCTTGCTTTCTAATGGCATAGCGCCATATAATGTTAATTTTTAATATTGCAAGCATGCATCATTTTTCCAAGAATTCCGTGATTCCAGTAGAATATAAAGTAAATAAATGATTTATAGGATTGAGATGATTTTTATACAGGGCCCCTTTGCCTTTCCTTTGCTTTTTGCTTAATTAGAGGATTGGGCAATGGTAAAACCATCGAATAAAATATCTAATTATATAAATTAACCAAAATCCGCTTTTTTATAAAAACATTTAGGTACACCAAAAATATTATAAAATTAATTAAAAGCTTGACATAAATATACATTATGCTACAAACTCTAACCAGATCAAACTTTGAGAAACGATTCTTCAAAAAAAAAAAACTAAATAAGAGTATAATGTCCTAAACGCCAGTCTTTTGGAACTGCAGGGTGAAACGAAAAAAATCTTCTTTTATAATCACTTTTATACTAACTTATACAGCATGAGCTAAACGGTTTCGTTCATCGGCAATGCGCGAAAAGGAGACGGTCTAAATACTAGTCAGTAAAGGTCAAACAGAGAACGAATTCACCTAAAACGCAAGGGGACACACGCATCTCCCACTTTCATCATTTTAACCGATATGGCTGATAAATCACGCCCACTGCTTTGATAGTGAATAATACAAGTTTATTTTTATTTTATTTTCTTTTGTGTTGCTACGGAGAACGTATCAAGGTTAGCCCTAAATTTAAATAAAATTACGCGCTTTTGGCTCATCAGGGTATGCAAAAATAAATTGTCCAACGACTTCTTGGGCACTATCCGCACACAAATACCATTTAATAGGTAATATTAATTTTTGTTCGGTAGTGTAAATTTTTTTAACTATTGTTACTGTTTACCGGCAAGGTTAAAAGGGTAATAAGAAGTCTTAAAAAATGCGTACATATCAAAACAAATTCTGTGACGTGCAGTGAGAGGCGGGGCATCAGTCCCACTGCGTGTCGATGCTTTACTCGCCAATATACCATATCAGATAGCTCAACCTGTATACTTTTGGCTAAATTTGAGAGACGCCTTAAATACACCAAAAACATTTTTTGGATACAAGCAAAATTATAATATTTTCACCAGTGTCATAAACAATTTTCCTAATATATATATATATATATATATATATATATATATATATATATATATATATATATATATATATATATATATAGAGGAGAGTAGTCGTGACTGACTAGTTAAGAAAAAATATCAAAACCAGAGTAGTGGGGATGCAGTCTTTTTATTATTGAAAAAGGAATGGTGGCCTAAATTTAGTAATAAAACCCTTTTCTGTTTTGTCAAGCTTTCGAGAGTTTATTATTTTCTCCCTTCTTCAGGACTAACTGAAAATAAAGTTTTTACAATTAGAAAACTAACCTAAAAACTTAAATGAATTTGAACTCACCAAAGTGGGTTACTGTATAAAAACAAGCAAAATCCATGCGGATCATCAAGATTTATCTCCATTTTTATTTTATAACAACTACATATTTAAGGAAAACACAAGATTTTACTTTGAAAATCCACGCGTAACACGCGGTGGGAAATTTTGACAGGAAATTTTGACTCTCTCAGCATGCTGAGATCTTAGAAAACGTCAATTCATATTACAAAAGGCTATTCCTAGAAATGGTCCATATTAACCGAGAATCCAACGTTCTTAATAAAAAAGTGACATCTCAGATCTCAGTACTATTTACAGTTATTTATTACGTTTAGAAAAAGAAAAATATCTTAGCCTAATGGACTGTCCAGCTCCTGACGAATAATCACTTTCTAAGAATCTCAATAACACAGTGATAAATTAAAAATGAAAATTATATATTATTTATTAATGTGAGTAATGCACAAGATCCAACGAACAGTTGTGCTAAGTTAATACACAGATCCTGCGCTGTACTGTTAAACAAGATATGTCTCTTTCTTTCACACTTTATTAATCTTGCATCCTTTTCTCAAATGAAGTTTTATGGTTACGTATATCGCTGATCGATTCAGACAGTCAAAATTTCCTGTCAAAATTTCCCACCGCGTGTTACGCGTGGATTTTCAAAGTAAAATCTTGTGTTTTCCTTAAATATGTAGTTGTTATAAAATAAAAATGGAGATAAATCTTGATGATCCGCATGGATTTTGCTTGTTTTTATACAGTAACCCACTTTGGTGAGTTCAAATTCATTTAAGTTTTTAGGTTAGTTTTCTAATTGTAAAAACTTTATTTTCAGTTAGTCCTGAAGAAGGAGAAAATAATAAACTCTCGAAAGCTTGACAAAACAGAAAAGGGTTTTATTACTAAATTTAGGCCACCATTCCTTTTCAATAATAAAAGACTGCATCCCCACTACTCTGGTTTTGATATATATATATATATATATATATATATATATATATATATATATATATATATATATATATATATTTTCTATTATTTATTGTTTATTATCTTTAATTAATGTAAATATAATAAGTACATTTTTATTTTATACAATTGGTTTTTAATTAAAGTGTTCTAATTGAGAATTTCCACGAATAAATCTTAGAAATTGTAGATGAGGTATCTACTTAAAAACAAGAGATATCAATACACTTTGTGTAAATCTTACTAACTGTAGTAATTTTAAGCTTTTTAAATTTAATTTAATAGGATTTATTATATTAACGGCGATCCAAGGAATACCTGTTTTATTTAAAATAAATCAGAAAATTGTATCCCCTTTAAAGTTTGTGCTTTAATATAATCACGACCTTTGATTGTATGATACATAATTTTATAATTTTATTTTAAGGTTTTTAAAATACAACCCTTATTATCTTTAAATATTGTTAATCTGATTAATGCGGTATTGTAAAATCCATATCGTATTAGCCATTTTTAAAGGTATATCGGCCTGTAATGCAATAACAAAACAAGCGCTATTAGTCATCCAATCCGAAATTTTTAAATGCCGGCATTCGTGTTAGACTTTTTTTCCACACATTTCCTATTTACATATTTGACTAGCTGATTCTGTATAAAGAAAAAAATGTGAAAAATACAAATACCTTTCTCATTTTAAAGTGTCAGTACTTATTTTAATTTGAGATTTTTTATAAACGTGTTTAAAAGTATATAGTATAAAATTTTCAAGTTGTATTTGAACCTTGCCAGAAATATTTTTTAAATTTTCGCAAGGTAGTGATCGTCCAGTATTTACGTCATGCTGTTCGTAGAGCACCATATTTAAAACTAATTCGAATATTGTTTTAAACCAACAATACCTTTTAAAAACTTGGATTGGATCAAATTACAGATTATGTGGCGCTTAGTTGTGATAAAAAATATATCCAAAGAGTGGCGAATTTACATATTTGCCGCCCCTATTTTTAAAACCTTATTCCAAAATGTCATAATGAACGTAAAAAAACTGAGGAGCAAAAAAAAGGTCTTTACTTAAAAACCAACAAACATAATTACCTTAGTTGTTAGAAATTATTTCTTTTTATTACTTCTAAATCGAAAAAAAACAATTTATAAAATAAATTTGCCGCCCAGGCTCCAGACTACTCAGCCGGGGCCCGATTTTTGACTTGGGGAGTAGGTATACTAAAAACCAGTTACAAAGATGCTACAAGCGTCATAGAAATAAAGACCCCAATCAACTATCGCTGTCTAAACACGTCGTTTGTATCGTGTGCAAGTAACAAAAAGGAGAATAATTGAAAGTGAGGCAGAAGTGATGACGCCGTGGCATCTTTTCTACTGGCGAGAACTTTAAAAATTTCCAATGGAAAAGGTGTTTTGTTTGCCTCTTTCTATTACAATCAAAAGTGGGTAGTTTAAAGAGAGGGAAGAAACCTTTTTCATCAGAAATTTTCTCCTCCCCAAGTCGAAAATCGAGGCCCTAATGGTAAATCCAACACTGTATCCAAAGGGTTATTCATGCCATGCGGGAATACCTAGATAATAAAAAAGTATCTTAGGTCAATTCTAATATAATTATTTAAATGTTTAGGTAAAAACGGTTAAATTCAAGAGAAAAATACTTTCTGATTTAAAACAGATATTCTGGCTTTTTAAAAGATATATCATGTAAAGGTGGAATGAATTTATGTCTATACTTACTAAGCTCATCCTCAATAGTTTACAAAGTAAAATGACAATGACAATTAAGTTTTTAGCGATAACTAACATAATGATGTTATTAGGGCAATAAACAGTATAGATACACAGATATTTGGATTTCCCATTTCCATATATATAGGTCCTGCCATTTTTTTTTTTATTATATATTTTTATTTATTATTTAAAGAGAGTTTTAGGACCGCTTAAAAATTAGGTGATGAGTTGAAATGCTAATTGATTTAACTGCCAAAACATGTTTTTTTGTCCATCAATATGTTCTATGTAACCAGGCCCGACGAGAGGGCGTTGAAAGCGGGTTTTATTACCGGGGCCCGGGCTTAAAGAAGGGGCTCGCGAGCCAGGCTACTTATTATTTTTACAAATATTTAGTTTATGGAAAAATGTTATGGGACCTGGGCAGGGCCTGATTAATCATTAGGCTAATTAAGCTGCAGCCTAATTTTGCCCTTCACAAAGGTTAGGTTGCAAAAGACCTTTATTCATTATAAGAAAAGTGAGGATCCAGCTGGCGGGGGCACATTCCTATTACATAGACTAGGGCGGTCCGAACTATTAATCAGTCGCTGGATCTGGGTAACCCTTCAGTTAATATGATAAAAAATTGGACCCGCACTATACAAATAAGAACACCAAAGTATTGAACACAACGATGCGTTTTTAATTTATTTATACGTCCTAAACTCGAATTCGTGGTAGTTTTGCGCCTGTCTTCAGTATATTGCAGAAAACCGTCAAAGTCCTGGATTTTTTCCGGAGTTCCTTAGGGTCCCTTAGACTAACACAAGTAGCAGATGTCCTTATCACCTATTATGCATTTAAAATGTTTTAAACATATATTAAAGACTGTGTTTAAGTTAAATTTTAGGGGCGATGCCACCTAAAGTCAACATTTTAAATAATTTTTCCTTAAACCCTATAGTTTTTCTTGCGGCACAACTTCCTATTTATTTCATCATTAAGGGGCTTGACAATTTGGTCTTTACAAGGGCCCGCAATGACGCTCGGCGGCCCTGTATGTAACAGCATGAATATTCCACTTTTAAATCACAGTGCCAATTTCACCCTAGCTATTGTAAACGAAGTCCAAAGTTGACGCCATCCACTCTTTACTTATTTCTTTTATTTTTGGGGATTTCCAATTTTGGCACCTCAACTTTACAAATTTTGTAGTCTCAACTGGAGTGCAAGATTATAATATAAAAGTAAAATTGATGCTTAAGGATACTCCAACCTCGATTTGTTAAAATCTTAGAAGGGGTATCAACAACCATTTAATTAAGGTATACGTAAATATGCGTAAATTAAGAGATAAAGTTTAAATAAAAGACGTAAGAAGAAGGTTTTTTAGGGATTGTATAATAGTTTAAGGCAAATATTTAAAAATTGTCAAGGACTTATAAGACCTATTTCAAATTTTAATTTTAACAATTTAATTGTAGCATGTCTAACTAAAGAAATAAATATCTGCTGTAATCTTTTCTGATAAAATCCTTACACTTTATTGTAAATAATTTTGTGTTTACTTAAATATTATTAAATTTGATGATGAGTAATATAGTTAAACTAAAACAATATCTACTTTTATTGCCATATTTTTCGTAAATATGTAAATAAAAAAATATATATAAAATTTTAATATTAATTATCTTGGTATTTAATGTTTGTAAAAATTATTGTATATAAAATATTATACGGTGCATTAATTTAAACGAGCCACCCCTAAAAGTGTGTTGTTATTTGTAAACTTTTTAAAAAATCCTAAAACAACTATCTAAGAAACAAACCCATTGATTATTTTTTGCCATTATATCTATTTTTATTTTACTCCTTGGTCAAAAATGTTGGGTTTCATAGCATTAATGACACTCTTATATAACGGTTTAAAATATTTAGAGGTTAAATTTTAAAAATTAGCAATAAAGTGTCATTTTACTCAGAATGACATTACCTACTAAATAATGAAAATAAAATTATACCGGGTGTCTCGCTAATAAAAACTTAAGGGTCGTTTCCGGCTAAACTGAAAGTTACAGAAATTAACTGAATCCACGAAATAATTGCGCATTAAGGTGATAAACCTACTTACCAAATATTTAAAAAAATTAAAAAGTTAGAGGTAATTTCCATAACCATTTACTGGGAAACCACTAAACCGATATTAAAAAACTAAAATTTGTTATAAAGAGAAAGAAACCCTTTAAGGCAAAGTACCACTTAACACCCTTTCCTATTTAATTAAAGTGTTTGATATTTGTGTTGGTAGGGGAGAGGCTAAACCTGAACAAATAAATTTTGACCCAAAAATATAAATATGTCCCCATAAAAATAAAACTGGAGGTGTTTCAGGATAAGTGTACAAATAACGGAATTATAGTGGACGTCTCGTTTTAATTGAAATGCACTGTATACCCATTTCTGATATACCAAATACTTTGACATGTTGGTTTTCAAGAATAAAAACCTGGTACATCTCTGGTTTTTTTTCTAAGGTATCTATTTACATAATTTGATGTATTTTTAGTAAGTTAAAATATATTTTTTTAATTTTATAGTTATTTATTAGATAAGTGAGTTATATTACATATAAGTCACGCAAGAAAAGTTTAAGGTAATTTTCTTAAGTGACTTATATGTAATGACTCACGTGTCTAATACAAAATTTTATCCAACACTTTCGTATAAATCGTTTTTAATATCGAAAATAATTTGAAAACGTCATCCATTATTTGTTACTTGTCATTGTCAACACCAGCAACAAAATTTTGTATTTTTGGAAAGCAAGCTTGTTTGGTTGTAATGCATTTTGTTGGTAACTACGGGTTTGTTTAGTAAACAACTTTGTAGACAAACATAAAAATGCTTTGCGAAATGGAAAATTGTGAAGTTCCTGCGGAAATTTTGGAAGAAGCTGCGGTAGCGACATGCAGTTTAATTCCAGAGAAGTCAAAACTAACGTACAATAAAGAATTTGAAGATTTTGAAGCATGGAGGAAAAGGCGAGGAGTTGGTACTATAAATGAAGATGTTATTATGGCTTACTTTCTGTTTTTATCGAAAAAAGTTGCTCCCTCATCAATGTGGACCAAGTATTCAATGATAAAAACGACCTTAAAAGTATATAAGAACGTGGATATAGGGAGGTATGGAAAAGTTGTCGCTTATTTGAAGAGCAATTCAAGAAATTTCAAACCGAAAAAGGCAAAAATTCTGGAGAGGCAATACATCGAAAAATTTTTGGCTGAGGCACCTGACGACGAGCACTTAATGTCAAAGGTATGAATTTACTTTAGTTTCTGGTATTAAATATTTATCTGTTCGGATTTTTATAGGTTGCATTGATATTGGGAATCGCTGGTGCATGCCGTTGTGACGAACTAACTCGCTTAAGTATTGAAGATATAGTAGATAAAGGCCAGTACATATATGTTTCTATACCTGATACCAAGACGAACAAATCGAGAAGCTTTACAATTTTAAAAGAAGGATTTTTGGTAAATGTGCTTGAATTATTTAGAAAATATGTGCCCTAAGGCCAGAGAACACGCCACACAAAAGTTTTTTTGTCAACTTTCAAAAAGGCAAATGCACTAGGCAATGCGTGGGAATAAATAAAATTTCGAAAATTCCGAGAGTAGTTGCTCATTATTTGCAACTACCTGATGAAATCTTATATAGTGGTCATAGCATGCGGCGTTCTTCAGCGACACTTCTAGTCAACGTTGGGGCCGATATCACCAACCTTAAACGCCATGGCGGGTGGAAGTCTTCTACCGTGGCAGAAGGATATTTAGAAGATTGCATCTCTAACAAGTTTGAGATTGCAAGACGAATACAGGGTGAAGAGCGCACCAAGGCAAGTACTAGTGCTGAAAGACTTCCTGAAGAACACTCCGCACAATGTAACGTTGTCCAAGATAAATCTAATATAACAATTACTGTTACAATGCTTTGGAGAGGTGTTTACAGTGGCGTTGCGCGACCAAAATTAGGCGTAGGCGAAGTCGTGTCCACGAGGCCCCTTTTATTCTGTGAAAAAAATTTGAGGAGCAAAATAAAAGTTCCTCTCCCATCTTTTACACTTTTTTTTAACACGTTGTACAATTTTGCGAGTCACCAATATTGGGCCTCCAAGACCGTTCGCATCTTTCATTTCGGTTTTTTTCCCATATCACATTCCATACCTTCACCTTGCCGCGAGGCTACCCAGGCTCTTACTCTATACTATTTTAGTAAACTATTGTGTTTTTACAGGACTAGCTATTATCCTTTTTAAATTAAAAAGGGTGCTTTTTATTTACTACATTACAATTTAGGAAAGTTAAGTGTACTTTTTTATGGGTTTTTTTAAATATGATTTCTACTCTTATTTTATGCCCAATTTGTATACAGGGTATTCGAACTCTATTTATACACGAAATAACTTTGCCCCTATTTTTAAAAAGTTTAAATTTTACCTAAGTTTTTGGTTACTAAGATAAACTAAGCATTAACATCATTTTTATTAAATTAATACATATTATGTAGAAAAATATAACAAAATCAGATGTTGCAAACCTTAACACTAAAATTGGCATGAACAAAAATCCAACAAATTAAAAAAATTAATTTTTACATATATTTAAAACATTCTGCATGCCTGTTGTTGCTTTAACTTATAATATTCATGTTTATATAAAATCAACTTTTTAATTTACTTAATTTATCCTTCCAAGTGTCATAAAAATTTTAGAAAACTGAACTATATTTTTATATTAGGTAAAAGTGATTATCAGTTAAATTGTTTAACAGTGCCTTTAGGATTGTAAGAGCATATTACATGTACCCCTGAGTTTTTGATTGTATATCCTTTTCCTTTTCTAATATATTGCAACGACAGTATAGGTTTGTTGTTTCTTTAGACTGTCTCCTTGCCACACATTGGCAAAAATTGCCCATTGAAGCTTTGAAGTGGCACAAAGTGTATATGCATGTGTGTATTATGAAATAATTATTTTACCTTAATTGTATGGTAAAAAAACACAGCTTCATTTACTAACGATATTTTAATGTCATATTACACACCAGTTATTTCAAATGTTTATTTTCTAAAATTATAAAGCTACAACAACAATTCAGCACAACAACTATATATATATATATATATATATATATATATATATATATATATATATATATATATATATATATATATATATATATATATATATATTTAACAAAAATTCAACAATAGATAAATAGAAGGTAACTGCTGAATTAACTTTAAATAATAACTAACAAACTGAAATCACTGTTACAAAATAATGTACAAACAAAACTCATTCATACATAATCTCATACGACTAAAGATCAATTCGCACTGGTATTTTTATTGGTGAATAGTTAATATTTATTGTGTTATTATCGTCGAATATGGGGGTGGCAATTATAGCCATGAAGAAAAGTTTAACATGCTAACGTGTTACATTTTGTGCCACAAAAATACTGTAAATACAGCGGATATGTATCTTTATACATATCCAGAAAGAAAAGAGCCATATAATTCCATTTTCTTACAGCTGGCCTAAAATTTAAGTTTTATCTCGAAAAAGAGAACCTTTAGAAGAAACCCCAAATAATGTTTTACAAGCAGTTGTTGAGAACCCTGAGATATCAACTTGGCAATTTAAATAAAATGTAGGAGTAGCCAAGTCCACAGGTCATTTTTTTGCGTAAAAATAGATATCATCTCTATAAATTTAAGATTTGCCAAGGACTTAAACCGGGAGATTTCGAACGCACCGATGTTTTTGCGAGTGGTATACACGCGCGTGTAAAGAAAATTAAATTTCTCTTTAAAAAAAATATGGTGGTATGGTTTACCTCTCATATCCGTCACGTTTTCTTTGCATAAAATATTTTTAAACGCAATCATGGCCCCCTTTCGGTACCGTCAATTTAACGTCTGGTGAGAAAGGAACTTACGATAACAGAAGGGTTATGTGACGGGTATGGAACGTAAACGGGACGTATAGTGAGAAATGATCTTAAATACAGTAGACAGCATTAAAACGAAGAAAGCAGGGCTGGCTTAAAACTGATCCTTTATCCTACAAGTCATGGCTAAAAACTTATTTTTTAACACATTAGATCAGAAGATTCAAAGTATGACTTAGTAACAAATGTAATTGTAAATTGGGTTAACTTAAAAATAAATCATTTAGAGGTTAAAAAGTGTAACATGTAAAATAATAATATATATACTAAATAATAAAATTTTATTGTAAAAAGCTAAAAAAGTATAAAATATAAACAAGAGTAACAAAAATCGAAATAAATAAAATGTAAAAAGAAATATAAAATATAATTGTTTATTAAACAAGGAATATATCAAATAAATTATGCAAATAAAAGCCATATATAAAATAAAATATTGTTCTAAAAGTAACCTCAGCGCACGTCGTAAATTAGAGACAATCGTTCTCAATAAATAAACTTGGGTAAAAAATAAAAAAAAATATATAAAAATAGTACTTAAAATGCATATAAATAAAATGTAAACAAAAGAATATAAAATATACTACTCAATCAAAAAAGAAACCAACAAATAAAGTTCGCTAATAACAGCAACCAAAATAAAACATATAAGTATTTAAAAATAAAATTTGAAAAAATATATATTTATATAAAAACTTTAAAATAGGAAGGGGGTATAATAATAATGTATAAAGTAATAAAAATATCTTAAATATGTAAATAAAATAAAAAGTTAATAAATATTAGAATAAAATAAAATGTTTTAAAAAAGTCGGTAAAAATAAAAACAATATATAGTACACAACTATTCAGGTTCAGAACTGGTACTACTTTCACTACTTGATGAATCATTAGCTATTACAAGAGGCTCTACCCGTACGTCCATAACTTCGTCCATGTCCCACATTTTTTGTTCTATTTTTTTAACATGACCCACCGCTTTCAACCAATTATCTTCAGTTACCATGCCAATTGCTTCTATAAATAAGTTTTTACATCGGGTAACTTAAAAGTGACATTGTTGTGAGCTACCCAATTTTTAACTTGAGCCCATATTAATTCTATGGGGTTAAGTTCACAATGGTAAGGTGGCAGTCTTATAACTGTTTTACCCTGACTTTTTGCCATCTCATCAACCACATACGAACATGATTTTGGTTTCTTTTTAATAATATCCCTTAACTCCGACAATAATAATTTAGAATTCAAGGTAATTTGATTTTGTTCACAATATAATCGAATAAACGGATCGTTTTGACAATAGCTTAAAACATCAGCTTTTTTGTATTTGAGTTTGGGCAGTTCTCTAATTTACGACTATGGTAGGGCGCATTATCCATGACAATAATGGATCCGTCCTCAAGATCTGGTAAAACATTACCAAACCATTCTTCAAATGACTTGGCATTCATCTCATCATGATAATCGCCCGTATTCTTTTTTGATTCAAAAATATGTAAACCATTTGTTACAAAGCCATCCTCAGAACCTATATGTGTTATAATAAGTCTTTTACCTTTTCCTGAGGGATGTTTAAGACCAGTTGATAAACCTTCATTAAAAGCTTGTCGAGCACTTTGTATCCCTGTATCCGTCCAAACTTTGTCTACTGTATGTCCTGCATTTACCCATGTCTCATCCAAATAATAAATTTTTTTCCTTCATTTCTCATGTCTTTAATTTTTCTTAAAAATCTTCTCCGCCAGGCAACAATTTCCACTTTTTCTTTTAGCATGGAATTTCTGTTTCGTTTTAAAAATCTAAAATTTAAATGTAAAATGTTAATTGCTGTTAATCTTCTCTGAACAAAATTATTTACAGGGAAGTGTAATACTAAACATATTCGGTATTCTTTGTTTATTAAAAAGGGCTATAATAAAATTGTTTTTCTCTCTGCACATTATATTTTTTATCTAATATTCCATATTTACAAACAGTTAAAATATAATACACACTTTTGCATTTTGTGCAAATCCTTTGGTAAATAGACAGTACGTACATAAAAAGTTTTACATTCATTCATTTTTTGTCATTTTTAACTTCATCCAAAGAAGCAAAACAGTTATTAGAAAGATTAACTAAATAAATTAAATTAGATAGGTACGTGTAGTAGAGTCTAAAACCATGTTCTTATCAGAAATTTGTTTATTTACTGCTAACCTTAGAAATTGCTATTATTTACTCCATTCTCTCTCTCCCTAGGTAAATAATGCTAATAAAAAAAAATTAGGTTAATAATGAGCTAAAGCTTTACAAGCGCGTTAATAAATTAAATGAGTGTCCCAAATTTTATTCAAATCGGTTAAAGGGTTTCTAAGATATTTAAAAGATACCGACTTTTTTGAAAACTTTAACGCCCTTTATCTCAGAATGAAAGCAAGTCCCGACATATTATAGGCACTTTTTTAAAAACAAGGCATAAGAAAGAACTCTCTTAAGTTTCGTACCGTAGTTAAGAAACACCCGGTATAAGATGCAATAAGCTGTGCTCAAAATACCTACTAAGTAAGGTTAAAACAAAGATAATTTTAGAAAAAGATTACAAGCTTAAACGCAAAATATTAAAATTGCCTCAAGAGTAAATTTGTAAAAACTCTTATCAAAATATGGTCATAAGTATTTTTCTTTAAAACAACTTTTTGTCCAGGGGCAAAAGTATTCCTTAAAATTTTAGTTTTTGTTTACACTTGGCCAAGTTTTTATCTCTAAGTATGTCAAAATATAATTTTAAGAAATTATTTTAGATCCACTTTGTGTCAAGATAATATATCTTTACGGAATTGTTAATTTTAGACAATTATTGTACTCCAAAATAAAATTAGAGTTATTTTCTATAAAATTTAATTAAACTATGTTTAAAATTGTTGCCATTGTAACAAATTCGTATTTAACTAAACTGATTTACCTTTTTCAATAATTATTCTTCATCTTAAAAAAATATATTAGTTTAGTAGTCTTATAATAGTATAGTAATATGTTTTAAAATATAAGTATTTAACATATTACCGAAAATTAAGTTCTCGAAGAATTTTACTAAAAGTGGTTCTTTTGAAATTGGGAATGGATTCGTCTTGAGTAACTTAACTTTTTAAGATGTTGGAAAGTGTTGGTGGCTCATTTTTTTGGAAAAACTGGTGTACAGTTTTTCTTATTCTGCCCTTTAATTCTGCATCGATGTTGTCTCGTACTTTTTGTAAACGTGGCTTTCTTTTCTTAGAAGAAAAACTGCTGTTCGTTTTATATTCTGCCAGTACTCTGTAAAATGTAGCTACAGAAACACCTAAAAAGTACACACAAACTAATATTAATAAAAATAATTAATCCATCTTGACGTGACCTTTTCGGATTCTGAAAGAATAAAATGTAGGCGCATGGCTTACATTTTTTAAGCTTACAATCAAATAGTTCTTAATTCGACCCCTATAAATATAAAGATACAGAACTTTTAAGCAGGTTTTAGTGTTGCTTAATTATAGTAACTTTATTTTTCAACTTTGAATAGTATATCTATTTTTGTTATTTTTTTATGTATTATTATTATTATTACTTAAAAGCATAATTCTTTTAATTTTGTAAACCTATTTAAGTTGTAAATGAAGAACCTACTAAACAGCGCTTTGAATTATGCCAGCTTTACAGGTGTCAAGTTGCTAAATCAAATAACTAAATTTAGGAAGGTACATGCAACATGTAAACCTACTGAATTTAGTACGCAAATACATAAATAGATTTTTTTTTGAATTTCTTGCTTAAGTAACTTACTTAAGCTTCTTTAAATGTGTAAAGCCAATATTAAAAAATAATTTAACACAGCCATATCAAAGTATACAAGAAAGAAGTTTTGGAATAATTTTTTTGATGCCGATTTTAAGCTTTAATAAACATACACGTCGTGCCAGCTCGATACGTTCAATTGACTTTCTGTGTGTTAAATACTAGTATTAGGCAAGGAATGCCTGCATGTAAACATTTCGGATAGGATGACGAATCGGTCTTGCTTTGTTGTTGCTTTAGATTATATTCTTTTCACTCAATTCTACAGGAATCTTTTAAAGTGGCACGACGGGTATAGTTATCCCTTTTATTTTATTTATATACTAAAGAGGAACAATAAACAGTTATTTTCTTAGGTTTTTAAAACTGCAAGAACCCAAAAAAAATCTTTTTACCATGATAGACGTACAATATATTTTTTAGGAAATAACTTCGTTTTATGGTATAATTAGGACCAGTATAAAAATGTTAATTATAAATGTAAGTAATATAAATATTTACCACCATATTCTGCTACAATTTCTGCGTTTTTTGTCCTGGTAAACTGAGGATTATTTTTCATTGAAACTTTTAAAAAAATTTATAAGCATTTTCTTCTCTCCTTGGCACAAATTTTTTATTGACCGTTTTCTTGGGGGTGACAAATCCCTTTCCATAGAAGTTGATGGCTCACATTCCATTATAATGGACGAAAAATAAAATATACTTACAAATAAACACACAATAACACGAATAAAATACAAAAAGGTAAACTTATCACAGAAAAAATCAAAAACTAGCAAAAAGTCAACTGACAAGTAAAAATTTCTTGACGTTAAATTTACTACTTGATTATTTAAACATCAACTGGCGTCGTGAAATATTCTACCGTTAGTTGCGTCCTGGGGTCCACCGGACCCCATTGTTTATGGAGTTTTTTTTTAATTATTAGGGACGTATTATATTATTTCTCAATAGTTTATAATCATTTAAGCTGGAATAAAACCACAAGAGTCTTTTTTAATTTTTATTTTACTGCAGCGTAATACAAGATAGCAAGAAACGCTCTAAGTTCTTCCTTTGTTAGTTCTCTCAGTTCCGTTCTATCAGGGTTGCTAAATTTATCCTGAAATGACAATATCTTTTCATTTGTCCAAAGAATTATTTAATTTTCCATGTCTTCTGTAAAAAGAAAGCTCCATATTTTTAATGGATCGGCGACATCACCACATCTTGCAGGTCCTTTCAGTCCCGGAAGAACTTTGATCAGATTGTGCTTCTTTGTTCTTATATTTGAATTTGGGTTGGCCGGAACAGCAGACCATTTGTATCGATTTTTGCCAAAATAAAACTTTTCATTCATTGTTTCTGTCCGCCTGTCTTTTTGTGATTAGCATGAATTTCTTGTGTTTCAGTATTATCCTCCTCACATTCCATTTCAGAATCAGAGTTATGGTCACATTTTAGGGAAAAATCCTTGTTTTTGTAGTCATCATAGTCACTACACTCACTTTTAATTTCATCATACCACTGGCTTAATGTTTCTTCATAATTGGGGTCCCCAAAATGCACACTTTTGAAAGAACCCGCCATTTCAAAAATAACACACTATTAGCGTCGTGGTGCTATACAGACCCCAAATGAACTTTGCACTCGCTACTTGAAACAATACTAAATTAAAGTTAACGCAGTTGTCTTCATAGCTTATGAGTACGGTAACTTAAAGGTAGATGGCGCGGTTAAGCTTAAATTCTAAATTTGTACGTTTTACATAGATTTAAAAAGTACCGGGGTTCGCCAGACCCCACAACGCCAGTTGAGGGTTAAACATCAAACGTTGCCAATATGTCACAAATTAAGGGATTGTTGGTATACAGTATATTTTATTAATAAAAAATATAAAAATTCAATATTATATCCATGTAAATTTACAAAGGACAAGTTTATTAATATAACAACCAACTTTTTAAAGTGCAAAAAAAAGTTTTTTTAGACAATTTAATAAGCATAGGTAGTATTTTGATATTAGTGTAAAAAAACTGGCAACACACTAGAATCGGTAAAAGAAATTTACGATAATCGTTTGGTAAATGTTAATGCTCCAGAACTTATTTAATTGTTCTAATCGTATTTTTACTATGTTTAAATCCCCTAAAATTATTGATGTTATCTTATTACATAAACTTTTTTATTAAAGTGGGTTAAAAATTATGAATAAATTGCATAAAATGGTTTAAATATTATGATTTACTTAAACTGAAGTACTCAGATCTCACCAAATGAGTGTGGACTTTTTTAACATTCCTGAACGCGCCATTGATTTTTAATTTTTTGAAAACTCTTTCTGTCAGTTTTGACAAACTTTTCGCCAGTGTAATAAGGTCTTTAAATTGACCAATAGAGTGTATTTTTGTTCTATTGTTTTTGCTTTCGTCACTCTCAATTTATAGTGAACAGAATATAGTTCTGATTAAAAATGTAAAGACCAAAAGCCAAACTTTTTATAGATAGAATTACTTAATTTTGATAAGAACTGAAAATAGCTAAAAAGCACATTCTAATAGTTTTAAATATTTGTGTATCACCAAAGCAGTAAGCCGCGAATTTTTATCAGGTAGTGAAATCGCACTTAGAACCAAAAATAACTATTGCCAGACACAAACTATTTCATGTAGAAATCATAACTTACTAGATAATTGATACAACTTATAATTTATTTAAATAGTTTAAGTAAGCTCTCTAAAATGAAAGCTTTTTATATTAGTCGTGTTTACGACTAAATATTTTAATGTTTAATTTCTCGGTTAAAAAAAATATATATATTTTCTATTCATACTCAGTGTGGCGGATGTTACGGAAAAGTTATAGTTTATAAAAAGTTCTGTATGGTTTAAAACCTAAAATGCAATTATCAGGTATTAATGTTTTAAATTGCATACGAGTTATCTTAAAAATTATAATTTTTGCTCAAGAGGAAAGTAGCTCTATTTTTCATAATTTTAATACTCTTTCTGTGATTTTTGCTATTACTTTACATATGTGATATTTTAAAATAAGCATGCGCTAATTTACAAACTTAATTTTTTTACTGCTAACGCATAAAAAAATTTAAAATGAAAATGAACAACTTTGCATATTACAATGTTATTTTTAATCCTAAACATCTTTTGTTATAAATATTGTCGATATTATGAGAAATAAAGGTACTTTCCTCCTGCGCAAAGTTCATATTTTTGACATACCTCGTATAATACTGCACTGCAAAAATAAATATTTAATGATTGCATTTGGGGTTTTGGACCATGCAGAACATTTTATAAAAATTAACTTTTTTCGTAGAATTAATAATAAAACCGTTTTCTATAGGGTGCGGGTTAAGTAGAGGCGCCGTATATTTTTTGTAGGCAGATATAAAAAAACAAGTACCGCAATGCTAAAATATATCAAACTTAACAAAAATTAATTGCTGCCTTTTACTGTTAACATAGGATTTTTAGTAGACAAAGTCCTTTATTTTAACGGAAAAAGAAATGAAATAGTCTAGTCGAGAAGTTGATTTTCTGCAAAAATTAGTTACAAACTAAAAATGGGATTTTGTTAAAATAATGTTAATTTAAAAAGTTTTTAACGAAATCATGAACTTAAAGAAAAAATGTATAACTTCATTTGGTGCCTAAATAAGAACTCTACGAAGCGAAAAATTTATAGATTAATGATTTAAACCTTTATACCCCCTTTTATAACAACCAAAATTCGTAAAAGAACTAATAATGAACAAGTGAATAACTTTTTGAAAAATGTTGTACAACTTTAACGGCCATACTAACCAAGCACAGCGCTAAAGCCGATTTTTAACTTTAAATAAAAATTATAAATATTGGGGCTACAATTCCAGAAATCAAAACCTATTTTACAAAAATTTCCTGTTTTTTCAATAACTTTTATAATATTTAAGCTATCACTTAAACTTTTGAAATTTTGGGAAAAAGCTGGACGGCTTTTTTTTTCAGTCTTTTGTTAATAACAATTAACAATTAAAAAATAAAATACGTCTTTTTCTGGATGCCATTCCGGATCGTTTAAGCCATCAACCATAATTTTGGGAGGCTTGTAACTATTTTTTTCGCAGGAAATCAACTTCTCGACTAGACTAAAAGTGTTGCATTTGGTGCAAAATTTAATGAAATGTTAAAAAGCGTAGCAATGCGTTTTCTGTAGAATCCATCATCAGTGCTACCTGCAAGCAAGAGTTGAACTTAAAATTAATAGTTTAAAAAAACTAAAAAACACGCTTTTATATGCAACCGAACTAAAAATTAAAAAATAATTTTTCATTAAAAAAATATTTTCACTTCATAGTAAAAAGCGTGGGGTGCTTAATATATTAAATGTTATAATTATTATATTTGCCAATATCTATGATGGAAAAGTTATGAAAAAATAGTAAAATGCACCCCACGCTTTTTACTATGAAGTGAAAATATTTTTTTAATGAAAAATTATTTTTTAATTTTTAGTTCGGTTGCATATAAAAGCGTGTTTTTTAGTTTTTTTAAACTATTAATTATTTTTCATTTTTAGTTCGTTATATTGCACAAAATTCTTAATATAACAGTAAATTAGAACATACTATTTAATTAAGCAGCAAAAAGAAAATAACCAGCCCCCTATGAAATGACAATGGTAGCAAATTTTAAAATTTGCAAAAGATTACAACTCACTAAAAAATTTCTTCTTCATTAAGTAGCAAAGTTTCAAATTTTGCCAACAGATGGCAATCCAGGCAATGTTTGGACCGTTGCCAACATTTTGCAATCCACTAAAAAATTTCTTCTTCATTTAATAGCAAAGTTTGAAATTTTTCCAACAGATGGCATCCTAGGTGTTGTTTTTATAATATAATGGAATTTTTTTCCTGGCGATTAAAAAAAAGATAAAGGGATACTGTTTGCAGATTATTGCATTGTCATGGGTCCTTAATACGTGTGCAAAGTTTCAAAGAAATCGAATAGCTGGAAGTTGGTTAAAATTAGGCTCAAAGATTCCGTTACATAGGCAGCCAGATAGATAGTTACAACCCAAGTTAATAAAAGCGTGTTAAAAAGGGGAAAAATAATAAAAGTTATTAAATAATAAAAAATAAATAAGAAAGAATTAAAAATACATCTATTTAAAAAAATGTTTTAGAATTTAAAACATTTTAACATGTTTCATAAATAATTTTTGGATTTTTAATTCTCACCAAATTTTTTAAAAGCCTTTTAATACATTTTATTATTTTTTCATTTTAAAGTTCAACCTTGCTTGCAGGTAGCAGTAATGATGGTTTGTGCCGAAAGCGCTCTGCTACGGTTTTTAGCATTTTATTAAATTTTGCATTAAATGGAACACTTTTATTTCTTTTTCTATAATTTCACGTGCACACAGCCACACCCTTTCCATTTATGTTAACAGCTGTTATAGCTTGTAAAAAATAAATCAACCTATGAAAACTTGTCTACACAGACTGATTCTTAAGTTATATGCATAAACTTGGGAAAATATTGTTAATAACAAATAACGACTGAAAATTTAGAGAAAAAAAGTTAATAAAATGTTTAAGGCGGCCTACAGGTGTAATTTTCGCAACCTGACTGAAATTATTTTGTTAAGTTTTAGTTTTAGATTTTTTTTTGGACGTAATATTTTGCAAACAACTTTATTAAAGCAAATTATACGACTTTAGAATATACCGTGTGTTTCTCACAGGTGGTTCCCCTCTATAACTTTTTTATCTTTTATGGTATAAAAATAAAATTTGTTATATCGATATTTCAAATATAATTATGCAATGGTTGATCTATTTTGTTGTTTGCTATTACTTCCAATTTAACTGAAAATGACTGATATTCTCAAATTTTAAAATGGCATCATCGGTAAATTTTATCATATTTCGATAGCATACATTATTCTGAATACAATGACACCTCATATATTTTTCATTTTTTTTTGACACTTCTGCTCTTAAAAATTTTTATTTTTTAAGTTTTTATGTGAGTACCATAATTAGTCAAGTAGCCATAGAAAAATAGATTTAATTGTTTTTGTTTTTTACGTTTTCTCAAGTGTCGGTGTAAGAGTTTAAAAAATCGTATTTATTGTTCATAAGTCTTTTTTTTCAGATAAAACGAGGGTGGCTTGTTAGCATATTCTAAAAAGACATTATATTCCAAACCATTTTGTATCACATATATAATATTTTGGATAAGGCTATTTCCAAAAAAAAAACAATATAAAAAAATAATCCACTTGGCTAAACCGACATTTTTATATTTTTATTTTTGTTAAATCTTTGTTTTCTTTCGTCAGGTAAAAGCGTAATTTTGTGACAGTATCTAGTGATGGTTTTGCAAAATATTTTAATTATTCAGATGGTAAATAAATTATCATGAGTAAAATTTTTTGTGGTCAAATTTTTGCCTATTTCTACCTTGATCTGTTTCTGGAACAACGTCAGATGGATAACATAAGAGCTTAGGTTCTTTTACTCTATATGTCGGGGTCTAAATTCCTGAATTTTGTAAAATATTTTTTCCACCTTTTTTATAATCGTGCGTCTTTTTAAAGATGAACTGGCAAGTTCCTTAACAAAAGAAGTAGAGTATTGTTTACCTTTTTATATAGGTACTTATATATGTTATCAGCACCAAAACTAAATCTTTAGAGGTCAATAAATCTACAAGGCTGGGTATTATGTAGCACTGTCGACAGCCCTAATTGTTGCAAAATAAACTTAATTATGAGGCTCACTTTTTTATTTTTGCGTCTTGTAACTCATATGTCAAAAAATTGTAATAACTTATTTTGGGAGACATCCTGAAAATAATTTAAAATATTTCAAGTTTGCAACTTTTTATAATTTCTTTTACTGACATTAAATATGATAATATACAAGCTCTAAACCAAAGTCTACGGTATCTTATTATACGGTGCTATATATATATATATACTCAAAAATCCAATGGAAGTTAGAAAATAGTAAAACCCGAAGAAGAAAAATATGCTTATTAAATTGATTTATTGATATATAAAAAATGATCTCAAACCCATTCGTTAAAGTTATAAATAAAGTATTGCAAACTTACACAACACAAACACAAAAATTATACTGGTACAAAATACGAAATTAAAAATTCTATATCAACTAAACTTTTAAATAATCTTTGTCCCGGCTTCACTTGCTTACAGCAGTTTTTGGAATATGGAAAAAACAAATAGATATTTTTTATTAAGTGTACTATTTAGTTTTTATATTTCCTTTTTGCAAATTTTGTAAAGTTCAATAAATCACAATTTCCTGCTAGATTCTTAAAATTTTACACTGTGCGGTCCCTAGACTTGCAATAATATTGTGCAATAAGATTGAATAGCGCTTTAAAACCAGACGCTGCTCAATTATATTGCACAATAAGGTAGATCGAGCCGTGTCCGTTTCGTGTTATGTCAGCGCCGGACAGAAAAAAACAATGTATATCTTATATGAACATATTTATACAGAGACGAAACGATATTTTTGGTTTCAGCACTGACGGGGCACGGATCGGACACGGACTATTTCTCTGTATTTTCTGAATTCGCCTTTGGTTGCCTCTATTTTTCATGCAGGGTAAACACTTAAACTTCTTTGCTTTTAGCTCTTTTGTTGTTGCTTTTTCTCTTCATCCAGTTATGAAGTCAACACGGCAAAATTTTCTCTCCTACCCGCCCGAACACTGCCGCAACTCGGATATTTATAAATATCACATTAAAAATACCCGAACCCGGAACTGACACTGAACGGACACGGCCCGAATATGTATAAATCGACCTTAATACGCGCTGTGTAATATTTTCGTGTTCAGTCGGACAATAGTTTAATTTGACAGTATTGCGCAATACTAACCCTACACGATGCAATGAAAACATATTGCGCAACCAAAATTAAACTCGCTTAAACTTGTTAAAAATTACGCACTTAAGCCCTAGACGATCAATTTTATTGCACAATACGTAATATTATGTAATACAATTGATCGTCTAGGAAACGCCTTGTCAAGAAGATAACTTATAATTTAAAATTAGATAAAAGATGTATAATTATGGAGCAAATAATGATTAATAATAATAATAATAATAAAAATCAAGCTGTTATTTCAAAGCATACTAAAATTTACTTTACTAAAATATGCGTACTTGTAAAGTTAGATTGTATGGTCACAGTTTTATTTTAACTTTTACGGAAGTTCAAAAAAAAAAATTTGTGAAAATGCAAAAATATTGTACATAACATGGGACTAAAGTGACTTAATCTCTTAAGTGGTTGTTACCCTCCGACTGCGCCCACGGATGACAAAGTTCACTCGCGGTATTAAATGGGTTACTTTGGTCCCTTGTTATATAATATACTATTATTCATGCTATATTTGTTATAAATTTGGATTGGTCAACTGTCCGACACAGATAATAATTAGTTAAAGCAAACAGAGGAGCACACATGTTCTCCAAATTGTGTAAGTAAATTATTTCTGTTTGGTCAAATTAATTTGGTTTAAAACGGCGTTAAATGGTTTAATTAGGTTTTTCAGCTAAAGGCAAACATAAAAGCACACATTTATCCTACAGTTTGTAAGTGATTCTTTTTTGATCAAACTATGTTGTTTTTAATAAGAACTTTACCGCGTTGAAACACTGTTTCCTTTATTATCAGTAGTAAAGTTTAACAACACAAAGACTTAGAGTAAACCAAAAACTTACGTATCAAATTTATGTGTTACAATGGACCTATATACCGAGAAAAAATGTCCCTGCCAGGAAGTATTTTTAGCTTAATTTTAAAAGGTGTCGGTAAGCCCTCCCCTTTTTTTTTGTTTATTGGTTCGTTTTAACTATGTTTTAACACATAAATTTAATAGGTTAGTTTTTTGGCTAACCCTACTGAGCATGGGCAGTAACAGAACGGGTGACCGTCGTGTGCTGTTGGGTGTGGTTTGGCATCCAGTGTTTTAGTTTAAAGTGGATCATGCCTGGATAGTGTAGTTATTTGTATGTGGTGACACCACCGCGTTGTACCAACAGTTGCATCAATATCTCCATTTTTTTACTTTCCAATAACGATCACGGCACTGAAAAAAATGGTCTGAACATCTAAAACCCGTCATTCACGTTATCTAGTATTTACTTAGATTTAACAAACGCGTTTTTTTGTGCAGCTAGAGTCCAACAAATTACCCCTCAACTAATTGTGGTTTTCGTAAATTTAAAAAGTTAAGGCAATTGTTTTTTGATAAATTTATATTAGTCTAAAATAAAAGCTTTTAATAAAAAATACGTAGTTGTATTTTATTATTTTAGAATTTAAAAATGTAACACACAACTTTTTGCTCTAATTAAAAGCTATTATTTTAGAAAATTTAATTATGGTGAAGATATACAATTTAAAATAAAGGAAAATTTAATTTTCTTTGTAGATTTTTCTTCCGACCTGCAAAAATTCCAATTTTGTAGGAAAGTATTAAATGTCAGTAGTTTTCACATTAAAAGTCTCGTTAAAAATTCTGCAGGAACTTTTTATTACATACATAATATTTTACAAATAATAATAAGCATTATTGGGCTTTGCAATTTTAAGAGAGGTTATTGTTACCATATATTTTCTGTACTTGTTTTATGTGTCACCAATTTAGTAGGTATTATTATTAGGTATATCGGATTTTTAATATTTAAATAAAACTATAAGAGAAAAATGTATAAACAAACCATAGAAAAAAAATATTTTGCAGGCAAGTTAAAACAACCTCAAAAGGTATTTTTTTTTATTATTTAAAATAAAATTAACACAGGAAAAAAAGTAAACAATGCAAAAAGAAACAAAAAAATATATTTATTTTTAATATTTTGTCGACCAGTAACAGTTTCTGACACAGTTTTTGGCGTTAAGCGTCAACAGGTGGCGAAAAAAAGTATCCCGAAAATGTAATAAAGTTAAAACAACCTCAAAAAGTGTTTTTTTGTTATTATTAAAAACAAAACAGAAATAAGGTTTAACCAAGCCAAAAACTGGAAATTAAAATTTATTCTGAATATTTTGTCTACCAATTACTATTTCTGTCACAGTTTTTAGAGTTAAGCGTCAACAAGTAGGCAATATAAAGCATTTTTACAACGCAACAAGTTAAAAAAATTTGAAGGGCGGTAAAATTTTTAAAATGCTTAAAGACGATAATAAGATTGATAAACCGTGGCTGTAGTAGACTGAAGTGTGGTGGAAGTAAAAGAAATTTTACCTGTATTATTATTCACATTATCTAAAATAAAAATATGACATAAAATACTGATGTTACTGCAAAACCTTTTTGGTAAAGTTTATGGCCGTATTTTCGAAATTATTATTGATAGATATATCATCAATGCAGACCACTCTTTTTCGAACTGAAGAGTTCAGGTATTTATTCAAATGTTGACAATACATTGCCCATTTGTTTTGAGTATGCCGACTATAAATTGCTGAGAAAAAAATGTTTTTTGACTTTGAAAAGAGTAAAAACTTATTTATGGGCAAGTATGTGCCAAGATAGACCCAAATACTACGTTTATATCGAATAGTTGAAGCTGGCTTGAAAACAAATCGCAAGCGCATTTCAGGATCGCATCGTCGTACGCATGCGGCAGTTTTGCATCCAACTTGATAGTAGACATCAAATGAAAAACAAACCTCACTTTTTAATTCGTCCCGTTTTGTGTGCTGTTGTTGGTGTGAGCGTGTTTTAAAGTTTTCCTATTTTCCAATTCATATTTTTCATAAAAATGTGAAAATCATATATGAAATTAGTACTGATGACATTCGAGGAAGCAGTCATCTGAAGTTAGGCAGTTATTAAACCCGCTTGAATCGTTTATATCGTGTTTCTAATTAGCTTCAGTGAAGTCAACCCTACTTATTTTTAGGCTTGACTTGAACGTTTCAAGTAACTTTTAAGCGCGTTTATATCGCTTTTTCAAGCCACATTTAAAAGCCACTTTAACTTAAGCTAGCTTCAACTATTCGATATAAACGTAGTGAATGTCTTACATAAGTGTCAATTGAAGATTAACTATTCCAATAAATGGATTATTGAGCCAGAAAGAAAATATTTACCAAATTGATTAATATTGAAAAACAAATATTATTTATTAGTCCAAAATTTTATCTTTATTAATATTATAAAAAGATAAAATTTGTAACTTTGTGTTTATTTGTTTGTTTGTAAGGACTAATCTTCGGAGCTACACTTTTCAGGATCGGATATATTTTATTATGACTGGATAAAAAGTACTGAGTATATAATATTATTAACGCCCAATGAAGTAGGGGTACGGGTCGGCTAATATACTGTATAAGCAATAGTGAATGTTATATCGATCAGCAATGCAATAACAAAACAAGCACTATTAGTCACACATGTTTACATGCCGGTATTCGCGTTAAACGTTCTTTTTTCCATGCATTTCCTATATGTATAATTAACTGGCTGATTATGTATTATTTATGTATATACCTATATTTATTTTACTCTACTGTTTAGTAACTTTATTTCAAAATTGTACCTAAATAGAATAAAGCTATATTTATAATAGTTTAGTTTAATGGCACCCCTTTTAAAATAAAATTGGAGTAGTATAGCGGAATGAGGGCAGGCAAATAAAAACAACTATTTTATTTATCTCAACGTTTCGTGGGCTGGATGCCACGTTATCATTGTAGTATGAGCCCTTGATAAAGTGGCAATCCAGCCGCGAATCGTTGGGATAAATACAATAGTGGTTTTTATTTGCCTGCGCCCATCCCGCTATACTACTCCAAGCTATATTTATATTTAAACAATTATACTAAACACCAATTAATAAAAATAATATCTTTGAAATGGGCGGTTAATGAAATTGGGCCTAGGGCAGCAACATGCTCAAATTCGTCACTGTCGAAGAGTGATATTTTTACGGCTGAAATATTTTCGAATAAACAGTATTTGATGCCAAACCCTCAGAGGCTTTAGAAATACACATGTTTAAAATATATTCGTTTGCAAAAATTGTTTTTAAAAAATGGGAATATGTTTTGTGCAAAGATCTTAAAAAATAAGGGTAAAATGACCTTATTTTTTAAAACATGTGCATCCGTATATTATATTAATATTATGTTCATTATAAACAGTTTAGGATAAGTTTTAAGATATTATGTTGGTAGAAGCCATATGCTATATCGTATCTAACATGTTAAATATGATCAAGCTCACATGCGGTATTAATTTATAGACCCGGTATACAAACATTTTTATTAAAAAGATTGTTTTCAACAGGCTGATCAAAAGCTTTAATGGGCCCAAAATCCGTCTTTTAATGGTTTTTGAGATATCACTTTAAAAATGACTATATGTAGGGTGTTCTAAAGGTCTTGTCATAACAATGAATAAATTAAAGTTTTTCAAAATAGCAGCCGTTTTTATTAATACACTTTTTCATGCGCTCAGATTATTGAACCAGGCTGCCCACAGTTCCTTTGGAATAAGAGAAGCATACTTCATTAAATCCTGTCAATAATTCAATGCCAGACTTAAATTGTCTTCCTGTCAATTGGTTCTTTACAAAAGGAATCAAACCAAAATTGCAAGGAGCCAAGTAGGCGCAGATACAGTTTGTATGTCTAATCCATCGTAAGGACGTGCCGGTGCATTGTCATGATGCAGAAACCAAGAACTAAGGCTTGAATTTGTGCGGAGAATTTTGGAGCTTTTATAATAGAGAGGGCAAACAAATTTCAGTATACCAACTCGCAGTTACAGTTTTTCTGTTTGTCAAGTACCACCGTTTTTATTAAACCTGTGCTGCCAAAGAAAACTGTAAGCATTCTTTTGTTTACTGATTTTGACTTGTGCACCTGAACTGGTTGCTCTTCATCTTCAAACACTCAGACTCTACTATGGGCTTTAGTTAGGAAGTCATAATAATACACCAAGGTTTTATCACCCGTAATCAACTAAAGTCAGAAAAAAATAAAATCGATATAATCAAATTCTTGTTTTTACCAAATATCTCAGCAGGCCATGAAATTGTTTTAAGTTTCTAAACGGCATGTAAATAAGCTCTAAAAAACACAACTTTTTCCTAATTTAACCTAAGCTGTATCTCCAATAGGTACTAAGACTCCCATGCTTAGGATCCTTATCTTGGACACACTGTATACTACTTTTAAGGTATATTTTATGCCAACAACACTATTTTTGTTCCTTGAACTGGTAAACCATTCTAAATAAACAGACCAAAAAAAACATTGTAACATTTTCATCAAAATCCACTTAAAGTTTAAAAAAATATCTATTTTTAATAATTTAAAATATTTTAATTTTATGACTTAATCTCAGCGATAATATAAGTAATTTTACAGCGCTTAAAACGGTTTCGTGTTTACGTAGTCCTGTTAAGTATGATTGATTGATTGATTTCCCAAATAATTTAAGTTGTAATTACATCTCTGTTTAGGTAGGCTAAAGCAAATAAGTAACCAATTCCAATTTACATGAAATGTGGACAGAAATGTTAACGTTTGCTTAACTTTAGCTTAAAATTTTATAAAATTACCGTGCACGCGTAAATGGGTTTGTTTTGACGTAGAGGAAAAGTACCAAATATGAAATACGTTCCTTATATAAAATATCCTAAAATTGAAAAAACTAAAAATAGCAACACAGCAACGACATCAGTAGTCCCTGAGTCAGCAATAAAATTCACTTTAGAATAATAACAATTATAAAAACTTTTTAGGGGATACCTTTTGACGAGTCTACTACGAATATTTATACCACCATATATGGAAGCGGCATGCTTACCCAGCATGTCAATGTCAAATGTTTCGGGTGTCAGACCAGGCAAACGCGACACTTTTTTGTCAAATAAGTTCACCACAATGTTTTACATGCAATTTTTAAACATTGTTTCAAAAATGTGTTGCAGTCACGAAACGTAAGGCCATTGGCATGTTTTGGGTATCGGGATTAAGCGTAGTGTTATATATTTAAAAATTGCATGCAAAACATTGTGGGTAAACTTGTCCGAGATAAAATGTGACGCGTTTGCCCAGTTCGACATCCGAAACATTTGACATTGATAGGCTGGGTTAAAGCGCCGCTTCCATATATGGCGGTATGAATATTTTTGGTAGACTCGTCAAAAGAAACCTCTCCAAAAAGTGTTTTAAAAGTGGTATTATCATCAGGGCCGGCCCGAGAAAAGTAGCGCCTAAGGCGGCTACGATTTTGCTGCCCTAAGCTCAGAAATTGAGATTATCGTTATTTTTTTTTTTTTTTTTTTTTATCTTTGGACAAACCACGAAGGCTAAAAGCCTAAATACTAACGTACCGTGGGTGTCTTAAGCGATGTAAGAGGGAGTTTATTGACACGGGACTTAAATACTTGAAGATTTGGGGAGAAGGAAAGACCTCCGCGGGCAGCAGGTTCCACAACCTAGAAACTCTAGGGATAAAAGAACGAACAAAGTGGGAAGTTCGGGGCCTGTCCAGTTGGACCGTATAGGGATGCATACGCGCGGAACCACGGGTTTCTCTGTTGGGAACCGTAAGTGGAGGAACAATACTGGACAACTCTTCAGAGCAGAAGCCATGGAAGTACCTATAAAAAGCGATAAATCCCCCACAGCCCGACGATGTGCAAGAGAGGGAAGCCTTTCTGTAAGTGAAGGATCATTAATAAGACGAACAGCTCTTCTTTGAATAGAATCAATTTTGGTTATGGTTATAATATAACCAGTACGTTTTAATTATAATATTTTACATGATGTAAATAAATGTTATACTTATAATTTAAATGGGTAATAATGGAGCTAATTTTAAGTCAAAAAGTTTATTTCAAAGTCGGCTAAAAACTTTTTTTGTATAACAGGATGATAAGGATTGCTTTATTACTTTTGAAGAATTAAAAACTTTTTAGGCTCAAAAAGTGTGTTTTATACGTACAGTGGGGACGCGTGTAAGAAAAATGTATTTTATTTGCTTTTTGGAAAAAACACTTGAACACATTGATCCCAATTAATAGATGCGGTTTTTGCTAGTTAATTTATTTATAAGGGTTGCCCAAAAAAGCTAAGTCTCTTAACTTATTTTTTTTTATATGATCGAATAAATTTACCATTGATTTCTTTTAAACTTGTAAAGACCTGGAATTTGGAACACCTGCATTTAAAATAAAAGAATTTATTTTTCGCAGAATGGTCAGACACTTTAATATTTGTTTTGGTATGCAGTTTTTTAGTAACTTCCTATATACAAAGTAACCCAAAAAGTAAGTCAAGACCACCATATTAATTTTTTGGATCGAAATCTAACCATATTACTTACTTAAGTCATGTGCTATGCCTAGAGTCAACAGTTATTAGAAACTTATTTTGTAAAGACACATTAATTAAAAGAAATTCCTTTAAAATTCAAAAGTTTGTTTTGTTTTGAAAATGGTCGTCATGGTCTCGTAGAATACATTGATTTTTATACAGGGTGTCCCAACTCTATTTATTCGCGAAATAACTTCGCCCCTGTACAAGATACAAAAATAAAATTAAAATAAAAAATGTTCATTTGGATACACTCTTTTTATTGACAGAACAAGTTAATATACAAGGTGCCTCAAAAAACAAAATTTCAATAGTCAAGTAGGTTTTTTTTTAAATGGAATACGCTGTATCTTTTAACAAATTTTGACCCTGCATCAAATTCTACATCAGAAATATTAAGTACACTTTATGTCAATTATTGCTGGTTTTTGAGATATCAGCAGTATGCTTATACAGTGAGTTGGAAGAACGCACCAAACTCCAGGAGTGTATTGTACACGTAAAAATAATTCTAAAAACCCTTATGTTCTTATTCGACTCTCATTTGTTTTCAAAATATCGCGTAAATAAAATGTTATAAAGTTTACCGCTTTTTATCACAAATGATAAGTACCGGTTGTTTGGTCCATTTTGTTGTTCGGACATTTGTCAGTTTCAGTGTGTTTGACGCGTTCATTTTCGAGTTTGTACGAATAAAGTCTTATAAAATGCCACACATCTATTCAAATTTAGAATATGCAAATATGGTTTTTGTTTACGGCTGCTGTAATGGAAATGCTACAGCTGCTGTTCAAGAATACCGTCGACGATTTCCACACCGGAGAAATCCGGACAAAAACGTATTTATCAGAGTTTTTAACAAACTTTGCGAGACCGGAACCCTGCCCAGTAGTAAAATAACATCTGAACGAGCCACTCGACAAGGTTTAGATGAAGTAGAAAATATTCTGAATTTGGTAGAAGATGATGCAACGACCAGCTCACGAAGAATTGCTACTCAATTGATCATTCCACAAAAAGAGTAATCAACACGCTCCACGAGCAAGCCCTATATCCATACCATGTACAGCGTGTGCAGCACTTACAACCGGAAGATTATGATAGGCGTATGCAATTTTTTGGTTGGATAAATAATAATCATCCTGTTGTATCGCGCATACTTTTTAGCGATAAAGCAACCTTCCCCGTGATGGCATCAATAATACTCACAATTCTCATGTATGGTCGGACGAAAACCACACGCAACAGTCGAAACTAATTTTCAGTACAAGTTTTCGGTAAACGTGTGGTGAGGTATGGTCGAGAGTTATTTAATTGGCCCACACATTTTAGAAAATTGTCTCACAGGAGAGAACTACTTATTTTTTTTGCGAAATGAGTTACAAGCTTTATTAGAGGATGTTCCTCTAAACATCAGAATGGAAATGTATTATCAGCACGATGGAGCTCCTGCACATTTCTCTCGTCAGGTAAAGGAATATTTGGACGAAGAGTTTCCAGGACTATGGATTGGTCGCGGTGGTCCTATTAGTTGGCCTCCAAGATCTCCAGACCTCACACCACTGGACTATTCTTTGTGGGGCTGGTTTAAAGATGAAGTGTACAAAGTGAAAGTCGAAACTCGGGAGGCCCTAATTCGACGCATTAGAAATGCGGCAGTTCTTCTTAAAGAAAGACATAACTCACTCAAAAAAGCAACAGGAGCCCTTCGCAAACGAAGTAGAATGTGTTTAGAGGTTAATGGCGGTATTTTTGAACATTTGTTAAAACAGCACAATAATTAAAACTTTGTAAATGTAGGAAATTTTGTTTCTTTGTAATTACGCCATATTTGAAAACAAATGAGAATCTAATAAGAACATATGGATTTTTTAAAATTATTTTTACCTGTACAATTCACTCCTGGAGTTTGATGCATTTCTCCCGACTCACCCCTGTATATTCTTTAACAATTAAAAAGAAAGAAAGAAAATAATATTTTGGTTTAAATTATCTTTAAATAATTATGTTACTGTCAGAGTGACCAATTTTATAATAACATGTAATTAATTACCGTCCATTGTAAAAACTGCTGATAGGTAAGTCAACTAATTAATTTATTTTAGATCAGATTTACTTACTTAAACTAAAAACCAGCCAAAATTGACGTATTGCTGTTTTTTTTAGTGCAACTAAGTAAATATATGTCTAAAATTAACTAAATTGCTGACATTGCTGATAAACCTAGTAGTAATTCTTACAATGGAAGGTAATTAAATACATGTTATTATATTCTTCTAACTGTGACAGTGACAGAATTATTAAAAATAATTAGAACGAAAATAATTTCTTTTTACTTATAATCATTAATGAGTATATCAGCATACTGCTGATACATTAAAAACCAGCAATAATTGACGTATAGTGTCTTATACATTTTTGATGTAGAATTTAATACATAATCAAAAATTGTTAAGATATACAGGGTGTTCAATTTAAAAAAATTTACTTGATAATGAAAAGTATGTTTTTGAGAAACTTTGTATATTAACTAGTACTGTCAGTAAGAAGAGTGTATCCAAAGAAACATTTTTTATTTTAAGTTAATTTTTGTATCCTGTACAGGGGCGAAGTTATTTTGTGTATAAATAGAGTTGGGACGCCCTGTATATGTGGTAGCAGGTCTTTTTATGATTAGGTTATATATCTAAAAGTGTCAACATATAAGCGACAACCATTAATTTAATTTTTTGGCTCTTCATTTACGTTCATTAGTAAAAATGTTGAATTAAGGTATAGGACATAAAAAGTAGTTAAAATTCTAAGCAGGATTTAAAATTGTATGATAAAAATAAGTATAGTTGATTGGCGATTCTTATTTTTGGGTCACCCTGTAAACATGACTTTACCATGAAAAACAAACGCAGTCAAAAATAAAGGTATACGTAGTTAAAAAAAACATTCTTATAGGCTTTTTGGCAAAACCGCATCTTGATAACTTAATTTATTCTAAAGTAATTCGCCATCAAACTGGGTCAAAATAATGTTAGGCGTTCTGCTATCTGCTCTAATATTTAATTTGCAATCGATACTTTTAAATAGATTTTAAAAAAATTGTTTAAAAAGTAATTTTTATTTTTTTATTTAATAATGAATTGTGTAAAAATCTGTTAGACTTAATTGATTACTTACACGCCTAAAAGCCAAATTAAGCATGCACGATTTGACCCTGAAATCTATGTTTAAACACGCTTACGAAACACGCTTACCAAACATGCTTTGTTTTTGCCTACCTAACAAAAGCTGACAATAATTTATAGAGTTTAAATAGTTGGAAAATGCATTCTAATATTATTATTTAACATGAATAGCAATTAAGCCTATCTAGTATGTTTCTATTGTACCGGGTGTACGGTGTGAACTTTAGAACATTGTACACAATATACAAAAATATTAGTTTATTTGAGTAATTCTTAATTTTATAAATCATCAATCGCATTTTTTTTTCTCTGTAGACCCTGTATATTAAGTTGTAATTATAAAACGGTACAAAATACCATATACCGATGTCCACGGATGGAGTTTAACAGAGGACAAATAAATAAAAAATGTAATTAAAAAAAATTATTGATAATAATGATTATTCAGGTTTTTTTATACGGGACACGCAAAAACTTCTAAAACATGATATTTCTCCAAGAGCAAACTACCTTTATTTTTTATTTTTAGGCAAAATAAAATTTAAGAAATGTATTTAGAATAGCATTTTTAATTGCTTTATTAATGTTACAAGGGTATAAAAACTTTATCAGAAACTAATTTTAGAATTATCAAAAATAATTATATTAAAAATAATATTTTAAATTTTTATAATAAAATTACATAAAACAAACTTATAATTTGCTTTTTAAATACCTGCCTTCTCCAAATTCCTACATAACACAATTTTTTAGCTCTAAATAAATTGAATACAAAATCAACATTTTCTCTTCGTAAATCACGTTTTTTAAGCAATTTTTTTTAATCTAGAATCACTTTTTTTAATAATATTGTTGATGTTTTTGTGCTTTTGTAAACCCCATCCGTGGACAATCTGAATATGGCCATACAGAGAACTTTACATAAGCTTACTACTTGCAATAAATGCCGTGACATTAAAATCTACACTTTTTTAGATTTGCATAGATATATTTCGAAACTAATCTAGATAGATATATCCAATGTGGTATTCTTGTAAAGCTCTTTAAAAGACCCTTTTGTTAGAATGTAGTAACTATGTAAGGTAATCCTATAAAAAAATCATACCTTTTGTCGTACCCTGTATATCTAAAAGACAATAATTACCGTCTTCATCTCTACATTTATTTATTTCGCTTTTACTTTTTTAAGTAATTAAGATTTTAAAAAATATTTGGACATATAGACATATATCTTTTTTGTTTATTTGTTAGATATTTACAAGCCGGACGCACCGCCGATTATAATTAAATTTGGTAAACGAGGGTTTTATGGCACGCTGATTAGAAATCCGAAAAGAATTTTTAGTCGGACACGTTTCGTTTTCGAGATATTCATTATCAGACTTAATAACCAAAACTAACCTGAATTTACTATTTCCCCTTCTTTTGCACTCAATTCTTAATTAAAAGCTAAACTAGTACTCAATATTCGATTTTTATTTCTAGAACCCCATTTTTCTATTTATTTTACCCGTTTTTTTCCATAAAATTACAAAGCTTCACTTTCAATCATTTTCGATAGCAGTAGCCTTGGCGTTGCCAAGGCTACTGCGATATATTAATTTTAAGCAACATTCCATTGATATTGCATGCAAGATAATGTATTCAAGATTCGAGAATAGACCTCCAGGAATCCAAAAGTGTAAGAACATACAGGGTGTTCCATTTAGAAATTGAAAATTGGAGGCATTATGTAACCGGAAAGTAAAAAATATGTGTAAATTCTCCTCTGCTTATACCATTGACGTATATTGTCTCATTTTGATATGTCTAATACTGTAAAAGTGATAGCTTGTCTAATAAATTTGTTGACACAATATTTTTAAAGCCTCCTGTAAAATTTGTTTTTTGCGGTAACGTCGGAGATATGTTTAAACAATCATATTTTAACCTCAAAGATGCGTGATTAAAATATTTCCACCAAATTTTAAAATACTCTTTAGATTACTTTTCTTTGTTTATAAAATTATACAAAAACATAAATTACAAACTTAAATTGTTTTCTTGGGATTAGGTTCGAAAAACAACTGTATGACTTTTTTAGTCACATATATTTAAAATCCAATTTTAACGTTTCGGCAGGTACTCCTTGCCTTTTTCAAAATAATTCACATACAAAACTAAAAAAGGAAACAGAAAGTACAGAAAACTTTTCCTTATATTAACAAACACAAACAAAAAGACTTACCGAAATCGAATTTTTATCCCTGTACATTGTCAAAGTTTAAAATTATAATTAATTTATATATATATATATATATATATATATATATATATATATATATATATATATATATATATATATATATATATATATATATATATATATAATTTTTCTTTAATAACTTTCTTAATAGATGACCGGAAAAAGTAATTTAAATTAATTTTTTAAAAAACAAAATAATGGAAATAAGATGCAGAAAACGATTAAAAGTCAAATTTTAAATTTACTTTGGTCAAGGACGTAATTTTTTAAGCTTTATAAGGAAAGTTATTCTTAATATTGAACCTCGTTAGCTTAAACCGCATTCAAATATGGTAATTTCCTGAGAAAGGGTGATAATGCCAATAGATTTAATTTTCTAATTTCAACAGGCTAAAAGCCCTTTTCCATTTCTTGAAATTATTTTAGATATGACATAACGATTATTTAAAATAATTTATTAAAGTATCATTAAACCCCTTGTCAAATATATATTTAGGTATTAAGGGGAGTATTCTGGTTTAGAGGCATGAATTTAGAGTAATTTTTTAAAGTGCTGTAAACTGCAACTAATATTTTTATTACCCATTTTTCATAAATTATTAATTAAAATTTTACAGAAAAATATAAAAACTATTGATTGCCTTATTTTTTACAGCACTTAAAAAATTACCTGAATTTCTTGCCTGTAGACCAAAATACCCCTTAAAACATTTGATTTAATGCAATATACATTGTCTAAGATTTTTTTATCATGTCAAATTTAAAGAACAATTTAATATTTTACAGCAAAAAGAAGGTACACGATAAAATAATATTTTTAATTTTTAAGGTAATTTTTAAAAGTATGAAATCTGGCAATATATAAAACTTTATTTTATGCAGTGCACGGGTTTCCTGAATTGTTAACTAAAAGGTTATTCGCAAGTTCGTTTTAAACGACTTAAATTTTACTTTAAAGCTATTTAACGTGATATAATAAAAATGTATATTGTTCATTAAAAATTCTGGTGCAAATGTAATTATACATTTATACAATACGTAAAAATATGTCTTAACTTCATGATTATTTTAAATAAGCAAAATTAAATACCTGAATATACAAGGTGTTTTAGAATATTGTTAGGAAAATTTACAAGAGATTGCAATACTAAAGACATAAAAAAGATCTTATAAACATGGGTCCAAAAATGCGTTGCGGGTGTTAAAGATGGGCTATATTATGCCCATTTTATTAATTTATATTACTATTATTCGTACTCTACAATAAATATATTTACAATTGCCCAAACAAAATTGCGTAGAATTTTTTTAGACCAGATTAAACCGCCTTATAGTTAAATTTGCTTGTCAAATTTAAAATGTACGTATACGTTGTGTTATAAAATGTATGTATAAAACTAACACCTTTTTAATAAAGTCATTTTTTTATTATAAATAAATTACCGCAGCCGATTTAAAAACTCGGTTAAATATCAAAAATAATGAAACCTAACTTTAGGAGCAACAACAACAAATAAATGAGTGACATTTTTTAAATAATGTTTATACTGTTTAAAATTTTTAAAGTCAACTAATAAACATTTTTTTGGCGGAATGTGCTGGCTGAAAATTTAAAAAATTGTTGTTTATTATAAAAGGGAAAAAGTTTAAGATTTTAGCGAAGCGAAGAGAGGCAATAAACCGAGAGCTAAAATCTAAAAATTTTTTCATGTTTAATACACTATTTTTTTTGTGACGGGAAAAACGACGACTTTATGTTATAAAAACATAATATTTAAAGTCATAAAATTAGGGAAACCCATAAAGAAATTACTAAATGTCTGTCAATGTAATTTTTTGACATGACATATTTAAATTAGTTGGTTAGATCTAAAAGTCCTTGTTTAGTAAGTATTTTGAAAACTATAAAGTTAAAAAATGTCTAATTATACTTTGGATATAAAGGAAATGTAAGTTTTGTATAATAATATATTTTAAAATTAAATATCTACCTTAAATGACGTGTATGTTTGTCCGAGATAAAATCATCGCCTTCTAGATGTTGAAATTGTACTAACGGCTCATTCAGTACAATTATTCAAAACATCTAGAAGGTGGTGATAAATATATACTTTGGTACCTATCAACAGAGATAAAATGTCACTGTTTTCCTTCATCAAAAAAAATACTTATTTTTAAAAACTTTTACATTTTTACAATCTATATTACTATTCTTAATCCATCATCAACTTTATTTTATATATATATATATATATATATATATATATATATATATATATATATATATATATATGGTCATGATAGTTTAATAATAAAATTTTAAAGCCGATTTAATTGCAAATTTACTGACGTATCAAAAATTAACGTTTAATCTTAATACGGACCTGTATTTGTAAAAAAATAATGTCAACAGTTAACTCCACATTTTAGATTAATAAATTACACTAATAAAACACACACAACTAAACAAAAACCCCTACCCTAAAACTTACACATTGGAAATAAGGTCCTGATATTCTAATATTGAAAAATCAATTTTATTTCGAATTCACGTTATGGTTTAACCGTAATACAGACCTGTATTTCTTAAAATTCGGTTAAAATAAACTGGCCGGTCGCTTAAAACAAAATAAAGAAAAACCTTCCAAAAACAAAACAAAAATTAATTAAAAATCGACGTTTTGGTGCAACCATTGTCAAAATAAAATTAGGTAAGGTAAAAATTAAAATAAAAAATTCCCTAATATTTAAATTTAAAATGTTTAAAATTATAGGCTTCTAGTAAGAACTCTAAAAATATTTAATTTTGTCATCATATTTTCTAGACACATAAAACCTAAAATTTTTGTTTTCATTAACCGACCTCGTATCCCTTACCATTTCCAAGATGCCCATACCGTTCCTCCTTATCTTAGATACGTTGTATTTCAGTTTAATATAAATTAAGGCGTAAAGTGCCCGTAATCGATCTGAAATTGCAATATATGAATCAATCAGTTAAGGTTAGTGATGGGCAAAGCACATTATTTCAATAATCGGAGTATCAGGTTATAAAAGAATTCAATAATCGAATTTTAATTTGAATTAATAATAATTGCATTTACTTAAAAAAAACTATAGGTCCTCATCCCTCATCTGTGGAATCAGGTTATTTTTGGTAATTCAAATTATCTGTGTAATCAGGTTATTTTTCGTAATTCCAATAATCTGAGTAATCAGGATATTTTTGTAATTCCGATTTTTTGAGTAATCAGGTGATTTATCGTAATTCAAACTAAATCTGCATAATCGGATTATACCGATTATTTCAATAATCGGCATATCGAATATTTTTTAATTTGAATTATCCCATCACTAGTAAAGGTATAATAGGGACTTCCTTGATTAAGATATATAAGATAAATTGCTTTTTCTTTTATATTAGATGCTTTAAATTAAAATATTATTACCCAGACTATTAAAAATAAATATAACATACATATATACCATTAAAAACTACTTTAATTTACCTTTTTTCCTTTCTATTTTCTTGTAAAATTGTGTTGTCAAAACGCTTTAAATTTTTAATTTTCAAAAGAGTTTTAACGCATTAACATAGATGTACTGTTATACAGGGTGAGTTTTTTTGATGTTTAGTGAAGGTATACCAGAAAGCGCTGCAGCTACAGAGATGGTTAAATGGGGACAGAATTGCAGTTTTTAGAACTTTTAAATAACTTTTTGTTTCTTTTAAAAAAGGCACTGGCAAAATGACCGCTGCCGGTTTTGCTCAATATTAGGAAGAAAGCCGCCGTCCGGCGGTTTTTGTTTCTACCTATATAAAAACTACCGAAAATTATAATTAATTCGTTATTACCCGCGATTTTCAGTTATTTTATTGATGGAAACCGGTTTTGCTTATAAAAACTATTGAAAACCGCCGAATAATAGTTAAAGTTAACCTAGCTTTAATAAATATTTGTTTTATTGTTTAATATTATTTTTATTATTTATCAACAAACAAAAATTAAACTGGGAGACTCATTTTAACACCTACAGAGATTTTGTCGAAGCTCTTTATATGTTAAAAAATATGTTGTTGTACATCTTTTAGGACAAGAAACGCCAGAAGTATTTTAGCGGCAAGAACGAAAAGGTTTTTATTTCTAGTTCATATTTACCTTTGATTAAATTTTTTAACTTCGATAGTTTAGGCGTTATGAAAGCACGACGCACTAATTAAGCACCCTGTATAAAATGAGATTACTTTAAAATGTAACTGATTAAGCTATGATGCACATTTCTTAAATAAATCATGTTATAATATTTTAAAAGTAAGATGGTAACAGTGTATAAACTAAAAAGGTATAGCTCTTCAATCTACTTTTTTCTTTTTCAATTAAAATTAACTTTATATTTTAAGGATAAAGAACATTAAAATATTTACAATATACGATAAACCTTAAGGTGCGTCCATATATGAACCACGACCTGTAATGCAACCTCGTCGCAAACGACCTCGACAGCCCTTTTAGATTTGTATAAAACGACCTGCAAGCGTACATATCTGGACGTCGCGTCGAAACGAACGCCGTCGCGGACCAGATAAATGTCGCAGCTCAAGGTTTGCCCTAAATCACAGCTTGTCGGTAAATTAACATCAAAAGAATTGGTTGGCAACGGTGTCTAGATATGTACGGTGTGCAGATCGTCATATACAAATCTAGACGGGGCTGTCGTAGTGGTTTGCGGTTGTAGGTCGTGGTTCAAATATGGACGCACCTTTACAGAATATGAAAAACTACTTTTTTAAGTACCACATTCTTATGAATTTTAAATTTTCGTTAAAAGCAAATTTTTAATTTAAACAAGCTGCAGGGTTAAATAAAGACTTACGTACACAAACAAAAACGTTTATTCTCTTTATATACTTTTTTTATTATGCAATACATTAATAATTTTAAAATACCTTTTTAAAAATGAATCTTTACCTTATTTTTAAAACCTAAGTGCAATATTTAAAAATAAATATTTTTTTATTCTAAATAGGAGTTATTTCTTACTGATACCCTTTTTAAAAGTTTTTTTTTAAATTAAGCTGCAAAAACTATTTGCTCTCAGCGGTTTGTTTTTCGCATAACAATTTAACTAAGATGTGGAATAAAAAATATGTACAAATGTATTTCTCATTAAAAGTGAGAGCTAGGACATATATTAAGATACAATAATTTTACTTTTAAAAGAGGATATAAAACTGTTTTCGATTTTAATTACTATCTTACGGCTATTATACTAAGGCAAGAAAACTTTGATGTTTTTATACCCTAAAACAAATTCGTGTTAAAAATCAGTGGCGATGCCAGGGGGAGCCAGGGGTGGCCCGGCCCCCTCTAGAAAATGGCTTACCCCTTCTGTAAAGTGAAACGTAAGAAGCAAGTACATCTAAGAGATTTGAAAAGAGGTACTAAAGTTAGTGAAGTAAAGTCATTTGGGTATGTAAGACCTTTTTTTTGCTCGTCACAATTATTGCGGGACACAAAACACAATTACAGGTGACATCCATGGAAAAATTTATTAGGCATGAAGACCTTTTTTTTTGGTCTTCAAAATTTCAAGCCTTCAAAAAATTTTTGGCTCCCCCTCCCAAATGTTTGTTCCCCCTTGGCCCCCACTTAACCAAAAAGCTGGCGTCGCCACTGTTAGAGATGTGAGTCAGCAAGCTGTAACTTTGTAAAACAAATTTTTACTTTTTTAGAACCTAAATTAAACATTGTAGTTGATTTTTATAAATGCAATTATTTCTAAAACACTGTCTTTCCGACGGCAAATGATGATGTTGAATGAAAATTGCTACATATGCCTTATTGAAATATGCCTTTTGTCCGTTTTATTAGGGCATCTGCAACATAAACAACTATATAAAGGCATTTAATGGCAATTCAGTGGCTTTAAAAACGTCAGATAACAAAATGATGCTGATGCTAAAGTAAGAAGATTAAATCAATATATTTATAGCTTTGAGGTTTTATTTTTATTTTTTTCATAATTTTATTAAATAATATCTTTTACAAATTTCGAAGTATTTAAAAAGGTTTATTTAGTTTTAATTAAAAATTGTGGCAATAGTGGGTAAATAAGAAGAATTACTGGGTAAGATATGACACACAAGTATTTAATACACCAGTTAAATTCAACATATAATTCCAAATTTAAGAATGTTATATTGTATTACTAGATGCCAATTTAAGATAACAAAACAAGCACCTATATATTACTTCGAGTTTAATTGAAATTATTATTTTTTATTTTTGAGTCATCTCTCGAAGGCTTACGCCCAAGTACCAGAGTACCGTGGGTGTCGGGTTATTAGGTGTTTAACTATTTTTTCCTCTGTTCCGTCAATGTTTCATCAGTGCCGGAGAAATACAGTTTATAGTATCATTAGAATAACCGTTTACAAAATATAACACACAAATTTTATTAAGTCGCAACCTCTTGGACTTTAAATAAAAAACCTTTGGAATCACATCTTTTCACAAATATCACTTTGAAAACAATGCATAACGAAATGCACAAACTCTAGACGCCACTGGATTAATCATCAGCTGTCAAAAAATAATGACTTTACCCAGTCTTGCCAACTTTTCCCGGTACAGTGCTTTCCCTTGCGCCCCTGACTTCGAACCGCCTGAAGTCGATGATGTGTCGCAACCTATTTCAAGTATATATGTATAAATAAACCTTGGTTATAACTAGTTTTAACTCATCTACACTATTTTCGAAGTCGTGAAATTAGGTACATTTTATTAAACGATAATTCTTGTCGAAGAAGTCTTTGAACCACTTGTTCGCACAAGTATAGAGAACAAGAAAATTAAATATGTAGAAATTTTATTTATGTTGGTAAGTTATGGTAAGTGTTGGTGAAACATGCAGTATTTGCATTTTACAGCACCTTTTAGACAACGCGGTAGTGCCGTCACGTACGTTATTTTTAAAAGAGTTATTGATGTAAATTTTGCTATTTTAAATAGAACGTTCTGTAGATTGCTTAAATTATTTTTTTAAGTCTCTATCTTTTGTAGTACTTCCTGTTTAACTGGAACTGCTGTAAAATTTGAACTTCTAAATATGATAATCCCAATTATTTTAATGAAGCACAAAATATATTTTTTAAGTTTAAATTCTACAAGTTATTCCTAATTTTAAACCATAATCTATTTATAACCTTTTTTTTCGGCTTTCAAGATAAGGGCGTCCGAACGACTGCACCATAAACAGTTTCATGTTTAGTTTCACCATAAGGTATATGTCTAGAATGACTTGTAGAATTTAAAACTTAAAATTTTAATAGTGTGTTACATTTAAAATATGAAAGCTCGTATCACTTGGGGTAAATCAGGGGTAATCCCAAACTGGGATCTCGTGATACAGTATAACATCCAAAAATTTGTGAGATATAGGTTTTCACTGAAGGAAGTAAAATGCCGCATAGTAGTTTCGTTGTTACCCGGTATAAAAAGCTTATTAGCCACAAAGATTATGTTTTGCTATCTAGTTGCTTAAAGTATTTAAAATTTACTTTAAATTCTAAAAAATATATAAGCAATAAAGCATACAAATGTGTTTATTTAATGGTAATTGTTAAATAAAAGTAAGTAATAATTTAATTTTAGTTATATAGAACCAGACAACAATAAAGCATTTTTTTATATAATACAGAAATGGTTTTGTAAAAGCCTACCTAACAGATTTTAATTGGAAAAATTAAATCAGGTTTTATAAAACCAAAATACCACGATACAAAATTAATATTTGATATTCACTGAAAATATCATTATCTCCATAATCTTTTTAAAACGTGTTTTAAATAAAAGAAAAAAATCTGTTTACATAACTAAATAAAGTTTGTTGCTTGAAAACAGTAATTACTGTTTGCCTTTTTTTGATTTTAGGGTAAATGGGTAGTTTTTATGAGCAAAGTGAGAAATAATTTAAAAGGTAATCCCTCAGGTCCCAAAAAGCCAATATTTTTTTTATGCTGCTGTTTAGTTATTTTTGAACGAACAATTTAAGCGCTGTTTAACTTAAGCCCACTTTTAGTATTTTTCTATACAATTTGTCCACGGATGTCACTTAAAAATTTAAAATATTTAAAAAAATATAATTTTAAATCCACTTGATTAAATGGCATGAAAAAGTAAAAAAACAGTATACCAAACTTAACAATCGGTATTTCCGCAATTTTCGAGACAATTTTGTCTGGGCTTAATAAAGGTCCGGGAGGCCCCGCACCTAAGCAAATTTGAATATTGTGAAAAGTCAGTAAAATATAGGTCTGTAATAAAAACGGCATTAATTTCCCAAATCTATTGTTTATATTAGGAAATGCTTAATTTTTGGATAAGTGAACGTTTTTAAAACTCTACTTAAATTACATCGCGCACCTAGGGTGGAAAAGGCTGCCCACCAGTTTGGATATTTTTTACTATAAAATAAAACATGTTTAAATAATTTAAACCATATACCTTGATATCTAGTATTTGTTAGACATTTAGATTCTTCTAAATAATAAAATTATGGACATAGGAATAAAAAGAAACCGCCAACCTTAAAAAATATTTTCATCATATTTTTTCTAAAAATATTATGGTAAAGTTACATTTTCGTTATTTCTACACCGCTAAATGCAAATATGGTTTGGTGCCACCTTAGCCAGAGCAATTATCTCTGGGCGGTTTTACCCTATAACGCATTTTATTCTTAAAAATTGCAATTTTTTCTAAAGACCTTACAAAACATAATATTTTATTAATCCATAATAAAATACAATTAACAACCTACATTTTGATATATTAATAACGCAAATTAATTTTTATGTATCGTCGGAATGTTTAAATTGTCACAAAAGAAAAAATACATTAACCTGTATCCGAAACGTTTTTTGACTACTGAAGAATTAAAAGCGGTTTCGGTGAGCTAAGTTAGCATTTTAACGTTATTGTTTGTATTAAGTAATAGATATCGGACCGATTAGAGGTTGCGTTTCGAAATTATGACGATGGACAGCGTTACCTGCCGGGCAATGCTTTCCGGACCTCCCCTCTTTATCCATTTTCTTTAAGCACCGTGTATTTTTAATGGGTAAAGCTAAAAAAACAAAGCGTTACAGATACTATGTAGAAGTATATCCAAACTTTATTATTATTATTATTTGCTATTTACTTATGTTTGTTCAGTGAGTTTAAAAACTGGATCAGGATAAAATGATACTGACCTGTAAATAATTGTAAAATAAAATATAACAAACATATACATATAAGCTATTTTCATTATCATGTATTTATTGTATTAATATTTTATTGTAATATACAGATATTTTATCGTATTACCGTAGTAAAGCCAGCAAAAAATATTTTCTACCCTTGAAATATTCCAATTTTTTGGCTTTACTATTTTATGCAAGTGGGGTGAGTTATACTGTCATTATTCAAACGAGCCTTGCTCTTTGCGCGTCAAAATTTATGTTCCCCTTGAAAATAGAATTTGTGCTTTAGAATGGTTAAAATACAAAATATGGAACTTTTGCAATTTTCGAAATACTTTTAATTATTTTTTATGTTACTAGTAAACGATTTTTTAAATAAAATGTAATGCCATTTTTCATAGGAATCATTGTCGTCCATGAGCAGTTTAGGGTAAATGTTTTTTAAGTAAAAATGGTAAATATTGCAGTAAAAGAACACTTTTATTAATTATTGGTTGGTTTATTTATTCTTGGCTCTGGCCCCTTTCGGTCCAATTTACCAGCACATTCGAGGGATAATCTGGATAGTCGAGCTCTGTGGCTCCCAGAAATTCCGGATTCTTTTACTATTTTATTTAATCTTGATCTTATGAAGTGGCATGAATTTCGGCCATCTTCCCTGGAACAACTACTGGTAACGCGCGCATAACCGGTTTCTTTCAGTGCTCACCCCCCCGCGACGACTGCCACCATTTTCCGCCATTGGAGAACACCTCGTGCAGCACGCCAAACAGGAAACAACAGGTTATGGGAATCTTCACTCACAGCGGCTAGTTCCAGAAAAAAGATGCCTTCTTAATTTCAGCTGTGAGTTTCCTATCTTCCTTAGGGCACCAGAAAGTCTTCTACATCCTCCATGCACGATACCACGTGAGAGCCACATGGACTCCCTTCCAACGTCCTACCACGCCCGAGAACGAACGAAAACTGTTATTATAGTCATGTGTAACACTGTGTTGAATGACACTTTTGTGTTGACACCTCACATGAAACCCAACGAAACCGACACACTCAGCAACACTTTAACAGATGGCGTGATTCAAGATTTTGTTTCGCATTAACACAACGCATGACACTGACACCCAACAGCGACCAGCGACACAGACGATACACTACAGTAACTCTTTAACAGATGGCGGCATTATTGTCGAATTTAGACATTGCCTTGATTCAGGATTTTTAAAAGTAAAATAAAGCTGTACGTAAGTTGTTAAACAAGTTTGGTTTTAGTGAGAACCAAAATAAATGGTAAATTTGTGTATAAGTTGACCATTAGAAAGATGTCGCTGTACAAAGATCTCGGTATATTAAAAAAATATTTTTTTATTTTTCATTTTTAAAGCAAAATAAATATATAATATATAATAATAATATTAATAATTATAACAGTACTTTATTTCAAATTATAATTTACAAGTAATATAATGATAAAACTTGAGCAACTACGTGTTAGAACGTACCATTTTTATTGTATCATAACACTCGTAACCGTGACACTTGTGCTGAAACCCGCAGCTCACCACACTTCGCCATTTTGTCAAGAAACAATTGGATTGTTTCATGACACCTTTGTGTTGAAACACTGTGTTGATACCGAAGCCGGTGTCAGTGTTACTGTTTTAACACCCGAAAATTTAGGGTGTTACCCATGACTATGTTATTAATTATTATTTATTCTTTAATTAGACAAGGATTCGACCATGCCAAAAAGGAGTTTTAGCATCAAATTAGGCATCAAATAAAAACCCAAAAGATCAAATTTGTTCTAAACAAAATGAAAATTTCAGAAAATGTACTTTTATTTATATACAGTCGTGCCCCGGTTTTTTTAAATAAATATATAGCTTAAACCCCTTATAAATGACACTGGTGAAAATTACTATGGCGTTAGAACATATGTTCATAAGAACTTTTTTCCTACTTTTCATTGTAGAATCACCCCTTAAAGTTTGTCGGTTGATTTACTGGACACACTGGTGTTATTATAGAAAGTCTTGTAAATACCAGTAAGCTTGGTAGGCAATAAATAGTTAGGTATATTCTTTGCAATTTTTAAACCAGTACTTTTAGAAAATAATTAATACAGTTTAATAAATTATCACAAAAATAGGTGTTTTTGTTTGTTTGCAACATACATTAATGTAATGTTTAATATAGTAAAAACTACAACAAAACATGACCCATAACTTTGCCCTACATACTATAGATAATAATTTATTACCCGCATTATGTTATTGATTAATCAAAACGTATATTTACTTTTTGTATAATTATTGTTCCTTTTCTTGCATTTGATGGAATAATCAATAAGCTAAATACAAAATCTACTGCATTTTATAACTTATGTATTATTTTGTTTAAATGCAATTTTAATGTATTTTTCTTTTTTTAGGTAAGTATTAGCAACGACTAATTGGTAACTATACAGTTTAACTAAGTTAACCTTAAATGCCTAAAAGTAAGTGGATGGTTACTTCCTAAATATTTAGCAATATTAAAAAACCACCAAAAAAACACAGTAAAAGTTGGGCTAGCTGCGCACTAGCAATATTAAAGAACCACCAAAAAAATAACACAGTAAAAGTTGGGCTAGCTACGCACTAGCAAAAGTGAAATCCATGTTGACAAAGCAACAAGTGCACGAAACACAAATTCAAGACCTTAAATTTAAAAGGGTCTATGTGCCATTAAGGTATTTAAAGTTATAACGTTATAAGTAAACAACATTGAATAATCTCTATAATGGCACATGAGATACGCTTTGAATATCCCTACATTTTAGAAGTTGTTTTTTATCTATGGCATATAGAACCCTCTTAATATTGTTTGGCATAGTATATAGAACATTTTTAAGCAAAAATCAAATTTTTAGTTTTTTTGGCATTTAGACCCTTTTGGTCTAAGGTCTTTAATTTATTAGACACTTTTTGATTGAGCCACGTTATGTTAATCCATAAAAAAGTTGCTAGTGCGCGGCTACAAGTTTTTTTTAAATAATAGAAACAACTATGTATCCATTTTATTTTTATGTCATTTAGTCGCTTTAGCTAATCATTGGCCTAAGTTTTTTTATGTAATTTCCATCAAGAATAAGAAAAAGAGACGTTAAATAAACTAAAGAAATTTTAAAATTCTCAGTCGAGGAGAGGCAAAAACTGTTTATTTTCGTTTGTTTTTTTCTTAAACTGTTTTTTTCTATTTAAAAATAGTTCTAAAGCCAGAAATCACGATTAAAAATTTGTCGCACATCATTGCTTGTAAAAACCTGGAAAGCTAGGCCGTGTATTCCATAAATTAATTTTGTATTTTTTTCAATTTATACAACTAACTTTTTTTATCTTTGTAACAGCCAACGAAGGCTTATACCTATGTACCAGAGTACCGTAAGTGTCGGGTTATTAAATGCTTAATCCATCTTTTTCAATGTATGGTAATTGTTGTTTAAGCACTGAAATATGTGGATTTTGCATTTTACATCACCTTTTAGATAATGCAGTTGTGTCACCACTAAAGTAGAATTCAGCTAAGATAAAGTCAAGAGCGTCATACAAATAAAGACGCGATAATCAACTATTTCTTTAAAATCTTTTCGTTTAAAAAATAATGTGCGAGCAACAAAAGGGAAATAATTTAAAAGTAAGACAGTACTGATGACCGCGTGGCTTTTTCTCAGCTGAATCGTAGTCTACCACCTAAAAATGTCTCCCCAGCTGGAGATCGAACCCGGGCCTTTTGGGTTAGAGAGATCAAAAACTCCGTTTATTTTGCTACCGGGGCGACAAAGATATTTTTTAATACAGTGTGTCCATGGATGGACTTAGCTATGCCTGTAAAAAAATTATTTGTAATATTTAGAAAATAATTTATTTTTCATAAAATTATTTGCTTCGTCTATAATGCTAAAAGCTATTATTACATTTGCTGTAGGATATACAGGGTGGTTTAAAATCGCGAAAATATTACTTTTAAAAGTTTAAGAAATTAAGAATCCTATTTTTAGGACTATCTAATTAAAAGGTTATGGTTTTTTAAGAAAATTAGGGTAAATGTTAATTAAGCAAAAAAAAACGTTTTTTTTTTTAAATAAAAGCGTTAAAAGAATTACTCTATATTATACAGGGAGATTCAAAATTAGGAAAATGTTATTTTGTCAAATAAAAAAATCCATTATTTATATTTTTTAACTGCTATTGAAATAGGGGAAAAAGTAATAAAACTTTTAACTTTTGTTAAATAAATCGTTACTTTTGTGTTACCTCTTCAATACACTTTAATTTTACTTGATATTTTATGCATATAAAAGGTAAAGTCAATTAATTATTTATAACAAAAAATGTTTTAGATTACACCTTAGTTTTCCAAGTAATGATAAGCGATAGGAAAAACAATGTACAAAACTTTTTAAACAACTTTTTTATGCTATTTAATTGGGTATTAAAAAAAATTATAAATTTTTTACATTTTTCAAAATATTTTTTCGCCATTTGCAAGCACCCTGTATATCATAGAATAATTTTAATTATAGCTTTTAGCATTTCAGGTAAAGCAAATTTTTTTATAAATAATGGTTTATTTTCCGAATTATTAAACATATTTTTTCAAGTATACTTAAGTCCATTCGTGGACACTATATATCACTAACTATTTAGATTTCTTGGTAAAAGTAAAGACTTTTTATTAAGTAACACAATTTTTTATTCTACTTTTGCTACAGAAAACTTTGTTATTTATTAAGATTTTTCTCAAGCTGTCTAATACACGACTAGATATTGAATCTTAAGACATTGGTCCTTTAATATTTTTTATTAAATAATAATTGTGAGTCTAAATTAGTATATTTTAGGATATATTAAGCAGAACTATAGGTCTCGAAAATGCCCCCATAATATAAATTGGAATATATTGTATTTATAAAGGGTATTAATGCTGGATCTAAATAAAAGATGAAACTAATTGTTTCATAAATCAGTCCGACCAAATATTTATGGCCCATGTTTAGGATTTGTTTTTACATATCGTCGATTTAAAGGCATTTAATAAAAAAATTATTCGACAATTTTTAAGTTATTTGTAATATATTTTTTGTAGAAATAATTTAATAGTTACTTTATGACATCCATAAATCGTCATTGCAATATTATACATAAAAAAGATGGTCCATCTTTTTTTTCTTTACAAATTTTGTATAAAATCGTTGGTATTCCCTGATCCATAAAAATGCCACTTAGTGAGTTTATATAGCCATTAATTTATAAAATTTGGCACTACAAATTTGCCGTTTAATGAATAGATAAAGGATTATTGACTGACTTCTGATAGTAATTCGATATGATAGTAGCGAATATTTTAAGCAAGGCTGAAAATGGTTAAAACCTAATTAAATATTGTTTTTGTTTAAATAACAGTTAATAAGAAAATAATAAATAAAAAGAAATACGTAGGATGTTCCATAGGTCTTGTCGTAACAATCAATAAATTAGAGTTTTTTAAAACAGCGTTTTTATTAATACAGTTTTCCATGCCCTCAAATCATTTATTAAACCAGAATGCCCACTGTTCCTTTGGAATAGAAAAGCATATCTTATCAAAACCTGCCAATAATTCAATCTTGGCCTTAAATTTTCTTCCTTTTGATTTTTACAAAAAGAAACAAACCTCAATCGCAAGGAGCCAAGTCAGAGCTGTAGGGTGGATGTGGCAACAATTTTAAACCGGCATGGGTTATATAATCGGTCGTAAGGGCAACTCTGTGTGACGGGCGTTGTCATGATGCAAAAACCAAGAACTGAGATTTAAATTTGGGCGAAGATTTTGAAGCTTTTGTTATAGAGAGGGCAAACAAATTTTGGTATACTACTTCGCAGATACTGTTTTTTGTTTTTCAAGTACCACCGTTTATTTTATATTAAACCTCTGCTGCCAAAGAAAACCGTAAGCATTCTTTTGTTTATTGATGTTGACTAAAGCGCCTGAACTGGTTAATCTTTATCTTCAAACACCCAGACTCTACTTTGGGTTTTAGTTGGAAGATTATAATAATACACCCAGGTTTTATTACCTATAACAATTAAAACTACTTGCTGGAATTTCCCGGGTTCAAACTTTTTAAGCATATCTTTGCACCATGTTACACAAACTTGTTCTTGTTTAAGAGTCAAAGCATGGGGCACCCATAGCGTACAAACCTTGCGTATTTTTAAATGGTTGGTAATTATTTGATGAAGAGTGGATATTGGAATTTGCAAGATCTCTTCTAACTATATACAGGGTGAGTCAGAAGTCTGACAAAGCTCATTTACTTGTAATCCATAAATTTGGAATTGGGAAAATGGTAGCATAATAAAAAATGTCCTGAATTTTCCATTCTTCAAAAAGAAACCACAATATTTCCTAAATTTGAAGATTTAACTTCATATAACCTACAACAAAAAAGTATAAGAATTTAAAGAGAAATTATACAAAAATAGGTGATCCATTTAAAAAAAAACATAACTTTTTACAGTCACACTTTTGTGAGCAACCCTGTATATTTTTAAAAAATGAGGATTATGCCTAGCTATATACCTACGAAAAAAGACATTAAAAAAGTTTTATGGATTACGAGTAAATGAGCTTTGTCACACCGTCTGACTGCCCCCGCTGGTAAACTGACTTAGGACAGTCACCACTGTGCATCAGCGAACGGAATTTGTCGAACGATTAATATTAAAACGGTACAACAAGACTTATGGAACAACCTATGTAATTTTAGTTAAATGAAAACTTTGCAATGCGTGTTTAGATTACTAATACTGGGTTTAATTTATATCTTTGGTGGGAACGGCGATTAAACAGTAATTGCTGTATTGTAATACACTCTGTGACGCTTTTAGTTTATAATAGATTTAGCTTAGTCCATAGTCCCAATTAATTGTTAATCAGCTACGTCTATAATATAAATCAGCAGTAACTGTAGCTATCAGCTAATACTATTGTATTAAGTTAGAACCTGGGGTTAGAAAAGTTATTTGAATGAATTATATTTAAGTAAATAATTAAAGTTCATACCATTAATTGATTCTAATTTACCAAATTTAAATAAAATATTCTTAAAATACATTCGATTTTCTTTATAGTATTCTAAAAAGTATTAGTAGTTATACAGGGTGTCCGCTATTAATGGTGCACAGAACAACTACAGAGGCCGAAAGTCTTTCGGCTTGTTCTGCACTTGCGAATCTACAACACAAACGCCTGTAGAAAGACGATTTTTGATCTTACCTGTCATTTATCCTGTTCTATTTTATGGCGTTTTGTATAAAGTGATCGCGCTCTTCTAACTTGGACGTTTACTTTTTTTATAAGCGGGTGGTTGCGAGGACATTGACGCCATGCAAATTGGCATATAACAATAATAAACAAATTTTTGTTTAGTGTTTTGTAGAAATAATATTCGTTTATGTTTTGTTGCTATATTGTATTTTGTTTAAACTTTAACATTGAAAGGAGGTGTAAGCTCACTAGTTATTTTTTAAGCACCACCTAAATTAAACTTTTGCTAATTTAAATGGATTAATAATATTATACCTCTAACCTCTTTTTTACACGTCGATCTTGTCGCTGTTTTTTTCCTTTAGTTTTTATACAAATTAAAAAAAAAAAGCTATTTGATACATTGTATTTAGGCAAGAGATAAACTATTAAAACCTGGAAAATTAATATACTTGGACCTAATTAAAATATAAATGAATATGCCAAATAAATGAAACATTATATAAAACATAAGTAAAAAACATATATTTTAAGAAATGACAAGTGCTTTTATTATAAAGGGTGCATTTTTCCACTAAAGAACCTAACGTTTTTAGATCCAGTAGTCTATCACATTGCCGAACATTTACAAACTATTTAAAAAGAATGATACAGAGTACAGATAAGAAATAGAACGAAAATTTCTTTCCTCTCCATTTCTTCTTTCTACCGAGTTAGAGTGCGGAAACAGATTCCTTGTGTCAAAATAATAGGATTTGACCAAACACATACCTATATCCAAAAGTTAATAATAAAGAATATACAGGGTGTCAAAGTGGATAAATTATTTATTTATTTTTTAATTTATTGTCATAATTTTTAATACGTTTTGAGTATTTTAATAAAACTCGGGGTATATGATGATTTTTTGACATAAACTTTTCCGATCTAATATTAATTTTTATGTGTAATGGGGGGCGCTAGGTACACTTTTTACATTTTTCTAAAACGTCTCAACTTTCTTGTTCTACCTTGTATGTACCCTCTAAGTTTTTCTCACAAAAAGGTATTTCTCTATACTAATGGCTCTGAGCAACCGTTCTCAAGATATTTGCATTTAAGTGGTTTAGTGCAATCTAAAAGTGTAAAAGTGTAGGGCTGTACATTAAATCATTCGTTAATCATAAGTCAGTTGTAGTTATGGTTAATACCCTGTTTTTAAAGGCATTTTTAGAAAGTACATTTACCTTTTTTGTTACACTTGATAAAAAGTTATTTTATCTAAGAATGTGTTGTTGTTTTGTTGTTGTTAAATAGTTGCTAATAAGAAATTATAACACCTGGCAAATGTATTTTTTAAAAAACGAAGCAAGCTTCATACGTAAAAAGCGTATTTTTATTTTCTTTATAGATAAAATAAAGTTTTAATTTTTTTTTATATTTTTAAGACAAAATTTAAAAATAAACAACAAATTACTTTAACACTTAAATTCATTTTCTTTTAAGGTAGAAATAAGAAAGAAAAACGACTATATTTTGGCACAATAAAAGTCTAGCGGTACCTTTAATAAAGTTTTTCTTTTTATACGAATTTACTTAGCTATTTATAGACCTATTTATTTATTTATTTACCCATTTTTTTGGAAATATTTGGCTCCAATTTAGTAATTGGAATTTGAACCCTTTCCTAACGGCAGATCGATCTAAAATTTAGTACACAGTCTTAATATGAATGAATATACAATGTTGCACATTTTTTTATGACTTTAAATCCAAGATGGCCGGCGATACAAAATGGCGAATTACATATTACTTCACAACAACCTTAATATGGGTATTAAATGAAAGGGCTTGTTTGGTAAAATAGAGCTTACTATATTAAAAATTAAAATCCAAGATGATCGCCGCCGCAAAATGGCTGATTACATATTTTTTCCACAACTACCTCAATATGGGTATCAAATAAAAGGGCTTGATTGGTAGAATAGAATTTACTATAAAAAAAAATCATTAAAGTATAATTTCCACAACTATCTTAATGTGGGTATCTAATTAAAGGGCTTAATTATTAGAATGAAAAGTTACAACTAACAGCAAACCTAAAAACTTGAAAATAAATTATAAAAAAAAAGTTTAGAATGAGGCATTAAATAAACTTAATCGAATGAGAAGTCTCATCTTACACAAAAACTAAAATTTTAAAAATAAATTATATAATTTTTTTATGATAAACGGTTTTATTGCATTAAAAGCTACAAAATAATTGGTTAAGCCCTAGCTACCAGCTCGCACCATTTTTCTCATTATTCTGGGGTATTATTCAGACAAATAATAAAATTGTTGGGCACGTGAAATTTCTATCATAACTTTTACTCTGGATACACAACGATTTTATTATTTGTCTGATCAAAACCCCAGGTTTATGAGAAGATTGGTGCGATCTGGTAGCTAGGATTTACCCAATTATTTTTTAATTTTTAATACAATAAAACCGTTTAAGATAAAAATCTTTTTTATATGTAATTTATTTTAAACAACTACTAGCATGCACAATGTCAAGATACTGCTAAATTTATTACTAATATACCTTATATGTAATCCAATAACTTATCTAAAACCAAAAACTAGAGAACGCTTTTTTGCAGACCGGAACTCTAAATCCTAGATAAACAGTGTTTTTATTGTTTTTCTTTACCTACTAAAGTAAAGACTGGATTTATTTATCGCGATAACCTAATATAAAGGTTTTTGTGTTTTTGAAGACACATTTCTAGTCAATAAGAGTTTTATAAGCCCTACGTATAGAGCTTTACCACATTCCAGATTTGTTAATATCGCGAACGGCATCAATATTTTTTGGCAAATACAAAGAATTCGATGGTTTAGGTCTTTTATTATCTAAAAATAAATATTAAAACACGCAATATAATTTCTTATGATTTTCTAGGAAGGGCAAAGGTCACAATTCGTGTGTGTAAACCTATTTTTGTGAATTTCCTAACTCCATTTAGATGGTATTAAATAATTGCCCTATAAGTCCTTTTTTATTTAATATGAAATAGTAGTTTCTGTTAAAATCATAATAGCAATCGCGTTTTTTTCATCTCCGCATACTGAAGTTACATATTTTAATAATTGTTAGTGTTTGTATTTTCTTTCTTTTGCACTTCAGGTATAGTGCTATCTTGATCTTTTAGCCTACCTCTCTTCCTTATGGCCAATGATAATTTAATACCCCCTATATTTTTATCTGTAAGGCTAATAAAAGGTCAATTTTCTTCGTCTTAACAATAAAACCACAAGCAAACTAAACACTTACGACACAGAAAAATAAATAATTATCAAGGTTAGATTAACTATTCGGCGGTTTTTTGTAAATTTTCATAAGTTTAGCCGCATCTCCCTATAAAATCAGTAAAATCAGCAGGTAATAACAAATTAATTTAGATCTTCGGCGGCTTTCATAATAAAAAATAACACCGGAAGAGTCTTTTGTCGCCTGCGGTTTGCAAGGCTGGTTGAGAAAAACCTAAAGCAGCAACATTTACCAAGGAGCCAGTTTCAAGATTGTGGAGTCTCATTAAAGAGACCGGCTTGGATAGCGTGCTCTAACATATGGATGGAGGATACACAATAAATCTGAGCTGGTTGCAGTGTTAGAGGATTACAATCCACCTTCAAGCTAATCTAATCTAATCTAATCTAACACCGGACGACGATTTTCTTCTAATAATTGAGCAGTGCTGCCGGCGGTCGTGTATTCAGTATCATATTAAACTCTGTAAAACAGTAAATTTTACGGCAGTTTTATAACGTGTTGTTAGATATAAGGCATTTTTAATTGCAGATGCAATCAGGCGTGGCGGGTTTGAGTTTTCATATGAGTGCCGGCGCCAAGCAAAAATGTTTGAAAAGCATAAAAAAGTCATCAAATCATTCGCATTCTAGTTGAAAATCAAAAAAAAAAACTTGAAAAAGTTGTAAAAAGTAGTATCCTAATTTTACCCCAACCCCAAATAAAAAGTTAAAAAGCAAAAAAAAAGGTCTTTACCCACATAAAACAGGTCCTAAATTTAGAGAGTAAAAATCCATGTTTAATTTAATAATGCATTTATTGTTTAAACTACATATTTTAAATGTCAATGATCTGGTTTACTTAAAAGTTTATAAACTCACCTATTTCCTAAACTAAAATTAAATTGGATAGTCAAATTAATTAAATATTTAAACAAGTTACTTTTAACGAAGATAAATTGTAAAATTTTAGTTTTTTCGCACACATTTTCGAAATATACGTAAATCTGCCTCGTGATAAATTAACTGCATAAAATCCTTTCCAATTTGTAAAATTGTATTTCCCTGTTCTACATTCTACTACGTAAATAAAAAAATAAATCCGGGATTAAATTGCAATTGCAATATGCATTATTAATGTTAATTTCAAATAATTTTTATATTGTATTCTAATATTATATAAAATGATTATTAACGTTTTTTTTAATACTTGTGCCTTTAGCAATATGCATTTCATACTTTAAAATAATAGTGGCTCCTAAACTGGAAAAAATACTTTAATTAATGTGTTTGATTTAAAAATAGATATATTTAAATAAAAATATCAGAACATCAGAATCAAGAAATAAAAACATAAAGATTTATAATTTAAGCTCTAAAATATCCTAAATATAAGTTTAAAGATCTTTACCACAAGAAGTTAAATGTTTTTATTTAAATTGAGCAACCGTTTTGTAGATAATCGGCAACCCAAAAATGCCTTTAAAAACAGCGTGTTATCATAACTACAACTGCTCCATTATAAACGAATTGATGTATTTATCCATATACTTTTTATTTGCACTAACCAACTTAAATGCTAATATCTTGAAAATGGTGGCTCAGAGCCATTTTTACAAAGTTTTTTTGTGTAGAAAACATAGGAGAAGTTCTAGTTTACTTAAATGGTACATAGTAGCACAAAAAAGTTGGGACGTTTTAGAGAAATTGAAAGTAGTGTAGGTGGCGTGCTCTAGTTAACACCTAAAAATTAAAATTCGTAATTTAAAAATCTACTTTTTCGATAGAATGTCATTAATTCCTCCCTGTAAATATCGGGTTTTTATTCTGAATCCCTTGTAACGGATTATACGTTTCACATAAATCAAAATAGGTTACATTGTAAAATATTCATCATTCAATTTTTGAAAGAAAAGAATAGAAATTACTTACAATTATTACAAATTATTAGAAGTATAAATAGATAGAAGATAGAAGTTGTTTTACCAAATTACAATATCTGGTTTTATTGGATTTTTATGAAGGTAATATTTTTAATATTTATAAAAAATGAATTAAAACTAATTTTAGATATACTAAACTACTTACACATTTAATACTCTCTTGATAATAAGATACTGATATTTTATACTTTTTAGAAGCCCGGAGATATCGGGAAAATAACACCAGAAAAAGTCAACAAAGCGTTTCAACTATATTTACTTTTTATTAGATTTTATTTTATTAAGCTGCTTTTAAATTTATACTTTTATTGTGTATTTATTTTAATAATTTATGTTTAACAGACTTTATTAAATTATATTGAAATAAATGACATATTCTCTTTAGATGAAAGCACAATTACTTCTCAGTAAAATCTTGCAAATCTATACCAAAATTATTAACCTTTGTCAAAGAAACCATTTCTTTAATATATGGTCTTACTCAGTACGGTATATGTAAGTATTTCAGTACGGTATCAACTCGTGTTATTCACCATATCGGTAAAGTATGAACGCTGTAAGTTCAACACAGCTACGTCATCAACAACCAAATGTTTTGCATACAAAAACCCCGATTTGCCATGTATTTATTACCATACGCCTCGCTTAATTGTAGCGCAGAATAACTAGCTGCCGCAAATTGTAGTTATCGGGTTTCTGTAGTCGATGAGACGTGTGTTTGGGGCATCTTACTGCTTTCAAAGTATGACGTAGCGGTGTTTAACTAACAGCGTTTGAACTCTACAGCCAGTTTGTTAAGAGATGAGGTAAGCGAAACGTGTCCACAGTAATCATAGAAGATATATATTTTTTAGTAAATTTTTTATGTTTTTTAAATATGTGTTATCATAAATAATTTTTTGATTTTTTCTGCACAGTAATATTGCCGTTTTTAACCACTTTTTAAATCGTAGAGGGATTATAATAGCTATTAGTATTTTATATGAAACAACATCTTTATAAAGAATAACTTTTTAAAAAAATTAAAATAACAAAAATTGTATGTTGATAATTTAGTTTAACTGTGTTAAAACTGAATTATCAATTAAGTTTTAGTCTGTTAAACACTTTCACGTAGAGACAGGTAAAGAACCCGTAAAGTTGTAGTTACCGCATTGGAAATAATGCGTAATACCGCACAGTTGTAAAGAAAAAAATCAGAGTTTTCTCTATTTTAATAATTCTTTTGGGATTTAGTTTTAAAAGCAACAAACAAGCGTTGAATAAAATGAAGTTGTTAATTTTTTTAAGTTGCATAAAGTTTATACAGGGTGAGCCTTAACTATATGATCAGTTTCAATATCCAATAAAACAAACATAGAAAAAAACTAACACATATCTTATTGATATTATTTTAGACCACGGATAACTGAAATTTTTATATCTTATGTTGTTAAAGTGGCGCCCATCACGTTTTTGACATTCTCGAATCTAGAGTTGCATATTTTCAAAAGTTGTTCGCGGCATGACGTTTATTTCCTGCACAATGTTTTGTTAAGCTGGTTAAATGTGGTTGAATTATCTTCATAGACTCTTGATTATAGGTACCCACAAAAATAATCCTCTGAAGTAAGACTCGGGCTTCAAGGGCACCCCTTCGTAAGATGGCTCTTCCAGGAAACATTTCTTTTAAGAAATCTGTGGCAAGGTGGCAAGTGGCTTCATCTTTTGGAAATCAGGTCTTAGCATCATGTCCTATGTTGAAGAGCTGGTACTAAGATAAGAATCCCTGTGGCATCTCACAATAGTTATTAGCTCTCGCCGCCACGGCAACTCCTCTTTCATTCTTGAAAAAATATGAATCAATAATTCCACTTGCTTATATTGCAGTCCACACAAAAGCTTTGGAGAATAAAGACGACGTTGAAGTTTTTGCCGGGAATTGTCCACTGACCAAAATCGTCAATAAACGCCATTCCGCAACGCCAAGTTTTTAAAAATATGCCTCCGGATTCAAGAATGTCAGCAGCGTGAGAGACGACATAATTTTTAAGTAGAAATCAATTAAAAATATAGTAAAAATTTTCATTATTTGTAGTTTAAAATAATATCAATGAAAGATGTGTAAGATTGGAAATTTTTGTTTTATTGGATATTAAAACTGCTCATACTGTTAAGGCTCACCCTGTTCATTCGTTTACTATAGAGGTTTATTTTTAACTTATACGCATAAACTTATTAAAAATTATTGCTAAAGACAAATAATAATTAATAATGAAAAAAGTTTTTAACTTACTTGGAAGACAATCAATAACTTTAAATAAAAGAACGGAAAGTCTGTGCCCAAATTATAACTAAAAATAACAAAAAAAATCGTTAACTGTTTTTTGTTACAAAATAGTCAGCTCAATGTTTTGTTCTTTGTAAACACTTAACCAATAAATAAGTTACGATGATGTTTGGTATGCCTATTTATTTTATGTTGTACTTTATTATTGGTCGTGGTTGAGGTGAGTGTATTTTTACGCGATTGGAGTTTAGAATATGACTTGACCAAGTCATATCTGATGCCAAAAAGGTATCTACCTTGTTTTCCATTATAAGTTATGGTGTGTCTTCAAAATTCACATTTTTTTTTGTTTAAAAAACTGATTAGGTCCCTAACAAAAAATATTTTACTTTTTTTCCATTATTAATAATGCATGTCTTTAACAATAATTTTTCCTAAGTTTATGCACATAGATTAAGAATCATCCTGTATAGAGAAAAATTACTTTGTAAGACAACTTAGATAGGTAATGTTCCTAATTACGTTAAAGGTGATAAATAGATAAAATTTCAAATATTCAGTTTTACTTACCTATAAACTTGGATGAGCCTGGGTTTATAGGTCTATTACTTTTACTGCACCAGGCACGTTAAAACTTAGCAAATAACCCTCATGAAATTGTAATTGTCAAAATGCATCGACCGTATGGTCTTTGGAGCTGAGCTTGGACTTAGCTATACAGATCGCTTTGCTAATAAATAAATTTAAGGTTACAAAACTGTCCTCGTCAGTTGCGTCCGATTCGCTTTTGCTGAGAAATTAAAATATATATCAACCGTATTAACTGTTTCTTTCCCCCTCAACCCTTAGTCCTTTTTTGTCTATCTTTTTTCTATTCTCTCTTTATCTCTGTCACTTTCTTTTTTTTAGTTTTCTTACTCTTTTGTTTGATAATAGACTTCTATATTTAGTTTAGTTTTTAAGCTTAGTAACAGGTTTTGTCATTTTATTGCAATATAAATACTTTTATACAGTGTGTCCGAAAGTGGCTTGATAGAAAGATGGTAAAATGGAAAAGTACCGGGTCAAAATCGTTAATTTAATGCCGTTTTGATGACGGCTGTATCTTGTTTGATTTTTAAGTTATTAAAAAATAGAAGATATGCATTTTTGAAAAATTGCTGTAAATAATTTTTGTAATATGTAAAAACAATATATTGGCAACTTTTAGGACGAATGCATTTCTGTGATGCATTTACTATTTCTTTCCTAAAAATCGTGGGTCGTATATTTTTAAATTGTTCAATCAATTATCTTATGGACTTAACCATTAAATTCTTGCACACATTAAAAAATATAATAAAAATAAAATATGTTTAGATATCATTTTTTAACAATAAAATTTATGTACAATTATTTTCTTAACAATAAAATAAACTTATTTTTATTAAATAAAATATTTTTCTAATAAATAAAAAACTGATTTGGCTAAGAGCAAAAATGTTTTATTGTGACATAGAAGTTGGTAATTTATTTCTTCATTTTAAATTATTTAAAGTTTACCGTTAAAAAAACGCACTAAATATCATCACATATGCTTAATTTTTTGCATAAACTGTAATACATAAATGCTTTTATTTAAATGGCAAAATCTCTTTAAACAATTGAGTTATTAAGACAATTAAAAACAGAAATTGTAAGGAAAGGTAAAGGTTTAACTTTTTGGTTTAACCGTTTACTGTTAACAATACACCCTACAGGGCGATATATTTTTTTTTGACAAAATTAACAATTTTTAATCACTTTTTTTGATGTGATGTTAAAAGGGGGTAATCTCATTTGTAAATACCCTTACTTATTTCTAAAAATATTTTAAAGTTGCCAAATTTATTACTCTTTTTATGGCAATTAAAAATGATTTTTAAAAATGAAACAAAAATAAACTTTACGGCTTGTAAATTTATTGCACTATAAGGTTGCATCTGTCGACCACTGCGATCTGGAGATGCAGATTTTTCCACACTAGCCGAAAGTTTTTCTTATAAAGCTAATTAAGAATACCAACCACGGACCGGTTTCAAACTATTTGGTTCTCATCAGTACGGTATAAGCGATAACAAAAAAACTCCAAAAATCACTTAAAAAGTAGCAATGTCAAATATACGCAATAGCTTATTGTCCATCACGACCTCTGTTGGTAGTGTAAAGAACTAACTGAACCTAGGTCCGTAAAACCAATACTTTACGAAAATAAGTATTCTTATTAAGCAAATGAAATCATTCTACTAAAATGAAAGAGAAGAAAATTTTCCAATTGCTCGAAGACCGTCCGATTTGGAGATGCAGATTTTCGCAGTAGCCAAAGGTGTTTCTTTTAGAGCTGCGGTTGGTAATCTTAATTAGCTTTTAATGAGAAATCTTTAAAAATTTTTTGACAAGATTAGTTAAAGAAAAATGGCCATGAAAATATCAGTAATTTTAAGGTTTATAATTTTCCATATTTTGTTTTGTGAAAAACAGGCTAAAAAGTTTAAACAATTTTTAAAAAACAACCTAATTTTTTAAATTTACTTTAATATCTAAGTAAAAAAATATATATCATATCATTTAAAAAATGTATATATTTTTCTGACAATCAGGTAGTTACTCTGATTAGAATTTAAACAATTTTATACCTTGCAATAAATAAAATGCAAATAAAAGTAAACATATTTTATGTCATTCGCTTCTAACTTTTAAAGTAGAAAATAACAAATCCAAGTGCTTTGAGTAATCAGACTGGCTTTAGTCTGAAAATGTTTTTCACATATTCTCAGTAGGAGAGTGGTATTAGGAAGCTTAGGTGAGCCACGAGCTTTATTCTTGAAGTGGAAATAAATTTTGGGGTTTTGAAATTTTGGGATGTTGAAAAACGATATTGTTAACTCCTTGTTGAATACTAAAAATTAATATATTTCGTTATGCATAGAGGCAGAAACACTACTAATTGGTAAAACGTAATATTTTCATTTTTTTTACAAGTAATATTTTTATTGTGGCGAGGCGTGGTGTAGTGGCTAGCGTTCAAGCATCTGACCAAAGGGACCCGGGTTCAATTTTCGCCATATAAATTGGAAGTTTTAACTGCTCGTCACCTTCCAAAAGCAATGGCAAACCACATATGTAGTATTCTGTCCAGTAAACATTATTAAATAGTGCTTCGGAAAGCACTTTCAGCCGGGGGTCCCGCATATCTGTATAAGAACATTTACGCAACACAGAAATGTATGTGCGAGAGACCTCTCCAGTGTGTATAGAGTATGGAACTTAAAAAAGAAGAATATTTTCATTGGACGTTATACAATTTACATATCTGTTTGTACAATATTTTGAAAAGATGTTTTATTATCTTTATGTTTTTTTTATTATTTTGGCTATTATACCATTATTTAAGGGAATTATTGCCTATAGTAGTTCTGACTGTAAAGAAAAACCGTGACGTAAACTAAAATACACTTTGGTATTAGTTAACCGTTAGAATTTTTAACCTTGTTAATATTTGTCGGTATAAAGGTAAACCCACTAAGTTACATTTTTTTAAAAAATAGAGTTAAACATACCAAAGTTACTTGCGGTAATAGTTTTATCATATGAACAACTCAAAACTGCCATGTTTGACTTCTAAAGCCCTTAAATAAAATATTAAATTTTATTTAAGGGCTTATAAAATACTTATGGTAACAATATAGCTCCCTAAGTAGCTTAAATTATGAATATTCTTTGTGTCAGTTGGTTAGTTTTTTGGATGCAAAAGTCGAGAGGATAATAATCGGTGGTGTATTAGGTCAAAACATTAATTAAATGTTAAGTTTAGTGAGCTAACATTTTTTCTAGTGTCTTTATGTGCAGTTTATATCACTTTATTTACTTGCAGTTAGTGACAAAAAGCAATTGAAGGGTGGCGGCGAATAACGATCAGAGTCCATTTTTGCCAATATTAAGATAATAGCACCTTTAAACAGCTAGAACCAAAAATAATACAACCATTGATAATTACGGCAAAAAAAAGTTTGTAGTCATCGAAAAACAACGTTTAAAGATACAACGTCCCACCAGAGTTGGGCAGAATACTGAAAATCGGTATTCGAATACGAATACGAATACCGAAAAAGAAAGTATTCGAATACCGAATATTCGAATACATGAATACCAGAAATCGGTATTCGAATACTGGAAACGAAAAGATTCGAATACTACTAAACAAAAGCTATGACAAAATTGAAGACCCTTTTCTTATTCAAATCATGACAATTTTAGTATTCGGATACTGCTTACACTTTTCGGTATTCGAATACTCGAAACGCCGGTATTCGAATACTCAAAAAAATATTCGTCGAATACTTCACCGAATACAGAATCCGAATACTGAGCAAAATAGTATTCTGCCGAATACCCCAACTTTGCGTGCCACCTAAAAACGCTTATGTTCCGCACGTTGACGGGAGTAAAAGATGATAGTCCATATTGGTCGAATTTTTGCGACATTAAGTTTAAACTTGTATTGGATAGAATATATTTTTTTGTTTTACCTTGAATATCCAAATTAACAATATCCGACTTAAAATATTAAAATGCAAATACTGACAAATTATGCTGGTTGGACTCTGATCGTTATTCGCCGCAACCCTACAATTTGTATTATTTTTGGGGCGTCATTAGAAATGAGTACCCTTCTAGGTCTCAGACATGGTACTAAGCGTCAGCGGCCAACGTTAAGCGGAAAATGAGAGAGCGCTGTCTTTGATCTTTATACTAGAATAATAAGAACTTATTTTGAGTTTGAGGCTTTGGACCTCGGACACGATACTAAGCGTCAGCGTCAAGGGGCTGATTTAAAAAAACAAGTTCTTTTATTCTCGCATAAAGATGAAAAATAGCGCTCTTACATTTTTTTCTTAATGCTGGCCGCTGACGCTTAATATCGTGTCTGAGGCCTTAGTCCTAATGTTTTTTTTAGTAAAAATAACATAACACAATACCTGATTCAGGTAATAAAATTATAATATTCTTTGTTGTGTAAATATTATATATAGGATTTGTGTATAATATTAATAAAGTATAGTAGAGATCAAAAATAGAACCAAAATTAGATGTGTGTTATAAATCCTATCTATGGCTGCCTTCCTAAAATTTAACTCTGCATTACACGAAAAGTGTTTATCTGTAGTTATTTGTATTATTTTTAAAAGCTATCGCAAACCAATGAAGATTTGAATATTAAATAGGAATAATCCATCAACTTCTGGAAGGGTGTTTAAATCCTACCTTGATCAAGAGACTTAAGCCGTTATTTAGTTATGAGTTTATAGCTAAATAAAAATGATTCCAATTCCCATAATAATTTAAATTGCGTTTTCATCTATGTCAACTAATTGTACAAATTAGATACCTCAAATGCTTATTGGAAAAATAGCAACAAGCAAAACTGGAGAACCGAAAAATACAAAAGATGTTCCTTGAATATATATTTCTTTGTTTTTTGTAAAAACTAGAAGCAACTCTTTATAGATTTTGTTACTTTTGATAGCATTATAAAACATGTTAGCAAAAGCTTTTCTTTTTTTCTTCTAAAAGCAAATTTCATATAAAATTGCTGATATCTTCAAAACATGAAATTGTTACTTAGTTAGTTTTACCTTTATAGCGACGAATATGTTAAAATAACAGGAAAGTGACATGTGGCAAAATAATAAATACTTCCTAATATCTGATTTTAACTTGTTGCTAAACGGTTTTTTTCGTGTTAAAACAAAAGTTAAAATTCTTTTACATTCTTTTATCCAATAAAACTTTTAAGTGGATGGAAGTGTGTATACAAAAAGCCATTCTCAGGGTTTAAAAGTTTTTATTAAACTAAAAGTAAGGAATCTTTTAATTAATCTTATATTAAAGCGTGAAATGGAATGGTCGTTTGTTCAAATGTTAAGTAGAATGAAAGCTAAACAAGAATCCCAAAAATATATATTTTTTTACTTTAAAGAGGTTTTTTAATGAATCCAGTAAAAATAGATGGAATTAATTTTTTAATTTATTTTTTCGTTGTTATTATCAGGATCTTTTCTAACTACAGTACAAAACTTATAATGGTGATTCCTAATGTCGTTTTAAAAAATATGTATAAAAAGATATATCCGTTGATTTGTCTGTAATATACAGAGCGTTGAAATTAAATAAATTAAAAGTAAAAAACTATTTTTAATACAAGCTTTTATTTATATGCACTTAAAAGAATAAAATAAACTTTTTCCTTTAAAACTTTGACTCTAAAAATATAGCGTCATTAGTCACTTTACAATTTATATGATATAAAAGCTTGTCGCGTGATTAAAGTACTCCTGTTTACTTAGTTTAATAATTAAAAATGTTAAAAGCAATCAGATTAGGCTTTTTAATTTATTTTTTATCTAATCAGGTAAATCTCGCGACACGCTTTTATTTTTATAAATTACACACAAGAACAAAACCATTCTTTTGACTTCAATAACACAAAAATTCTAAAAACTGAAAGTAATAAAAAAAAAGATAATTTCAGGAAATGATATGTATTCAAAAGCGTAAAAACACGGTAAACGCAAAAACGGACACAAAACATTTAAGCAACTTATACTACAATCTGCTCAGTTGATTTCTAGCATATTACGTAACTATTTATTTATAAAAAATAATAATAAAAACATTTTTAAGAACAATTTAAATCAACAAAACTATCTAAACCTACAAATACTGCCACCTTTTAATGATAGCCTCAAATTGATACTCTGGATATGGAAATTTCTACTAATAAAGTAACTATATTCATTTTTGTAATTGGTCACAGCCCTATTGTGCTTTTTTTCTCTTTGTATTTACAGTTCTGATGAAGGCCTCATACTGGAAAGCCGAAACGTTAAAATTAAAATAGTCATTTTCCTTACTTGTAATGTAATATACTATTTATTTTAATTTATTTAATTTCAACGCTCTGTATATTAAAGACGAATCAACGGATATATGTTTATATATATTCGACATAAGGAATCACCCTTATAAATTCCGTACTGAAGTTAGAAAAGATCCCAATAATTATTATGTTTACTTTTAAATTATTTTATTCTTTTTAGTTATCGCTAAACAGGTTTTTCAGTCTGTTTTTCTTATCTTATTCAACGCATCATTGTTAAAAGGGGTTTTGCCGTTTAATTTTACACAGTTTAGGTGCAATAAATACAATTGGGCATTTGAACCGGGGACTCTTTTTACTTGATACTTATAATGTAAAAATGTGTAAAGAGACTTGGTCCGCGATATTGGATTGATTTCACCTTTTTTTTAGGTACTCTCAGCAAGTCCTTTTATTTGATACCCATATAGTAAAAATGCATCAAAAAAACTAATTTGCCATCTTAGGTCCATCCATGTTGAATTTAAAATGACGTGACTTTAATTTTTGAGTTTCTCTTAACAATCCCTTTTATTTGATACCCATATTGCAGAAGTGGATTTAAAAAGTCCGCCATCTTGGGCGTGCCGACATGTTGTATTTAAAAACATGTAACCTTTTTTTCTAGTTACTTTTAGCAAGCCCTTTCATTTGATACCCATATTGTGGGGTGCATTAAAAGTGACTAGTCTGCCATCTCGGGTGTTCCTTCATGTTGGATTTAGAATGATGTCACTTTATTTTTTAAATTACTTTTGAGAAGCTCTTTTATTTGATACCTATCTTTTAGGCAATAAAAGTAGCTAATCTGCCATCTTGAGGGTTCCGCCATGTTGGACATAGAATGACGTCACACAGCTATGCATGCATTGTCATTTAAACTAAACCTGTATAGCAAATTTCAGCGCAAATAGTTAAAGATAAATGCTTTAAAATTGAGTTGCAAGATTTCACCCTTACATACATATATACATACATTGCAAGATAAGTAAAAGCTTTTAAAATAGGCGGTATTTTTAAATGTTGTAAATATCCTTAAACCGATTTGATTTTGTTCATTTTTTCCCGACTAAAATAACTAACAGCTATAAGAAAATACCACATTAGGTATACCTAACATTATTAGTTTCGGAAATATGTCCATTCAAATTAAGTATTCATGTAATTTTCAAAATACCACCATTTTGTGTTAGGCAAAGGAGTTTTTAAAAGTGCCACCAAAACCCCTTTCTTAGTTTGACATTTATATCTGTTACTTCTTTCCTAACATTTGGTTTATATTGTCTTACTAAAGTCCCTAAATTTTCATATTTATTTGCATTGATATTATAAAATTTGGGATAAAAATATTTAAAAAATATGTTAATTTTAGAAAAATGCAGTGGCGTACCATTTTTAAATGTATGGACGACACTGGTAATTTTTTCTTTATATGCAAAACAATGTCTTTTGATGCAAGGAGAGCATCTCTAAATTGTTTTAAAAATGTCTATACAGTGTGTCCCAGGATAGGTATACAAGAGGACAAATGGACCAAAAATTTTGGAAAATTTAAATATTTTTCTGGGACAACTGGTCGCATGTCCCAAAACTAATAAATACAAAATTTTACTCCAATTGGTAATATAAATGGCGAGTTATAACTAAAAATATGAAAAATGGTCAAGACTATAGTACCTAAATTTTTAAAAATATCTAAACATTTTATAATTAAAGTTTTAAGAGAATAAAATTTTATGTTAAAAGTTGGGGTTAAAAAATAAAATAAAAAATGTATATTTTTCGTAAATTTTTACGTTACGCACTAACACTTTCAAAAATACTTGGCTTAAGGCAGTAAAAAATAGAGAATTATTGCAAGTTGCCTAACTAAGCTCGGGAATTATTAATACAGGCCTTATTTAAATAGTGCTTGTACCCATAATTTAGAGTTATTGCAAGTCGTGTTGGCAGAACCATTTGTGTGTTGTTGGGTTTTGTTTTTACACAATTAAAGAAATACATTTAAAAAAGCAAGATTTTAAGTATTTTTACTTCTAAAAACTTTTAGATTTTGTGCTCGGCAGCCGTTCGGTTTACACGAACAGTTCCCATGTTAAAATAAAACTAAAATAAGACACGACCTAAAACCGACATAAATAAAACCAGGCACTATCCTTATTAAGGGAGTCCTTATCCCACCGTGCATCTGCGCAAGCTCAGATGTCAAAATAAGGCCGGATTTATTAGTGCCGGGCCTTATTGCAATGTGCAATAATTCTCTAATATTTAAAACCAATAAATTTTTATTTAAACTTAGCTTCCTTTTTCCCATTATATAAGTTGTAATGCGTAATGAAAAACATTGACGATAACATATTTTTTTACTTTTATGCTTTAACGTTAAATTTTGACATAAAATTTAAGTGTCTACAAGATTTACTTATACAATTTTGTTATATTTTAAAAAATAAAAGTAGTTTACTCCTTTTTCTTAGTTCTGGACCATGCCACCAATTTTTGTTTGTTCTAGTTGCCCTATTTTAACACCTATCATGGGACACACTGTATATTAGTATAAAAGTAATTATAAAAAACAATACTTAAAAAAATAACTAGTATAGTTAAAAACTAACACCTTTAGGACATATGTTTCTTTAAAGTTTTTTTCTTATTTGTATTGTAGAAGCACCCTTAAAGTTTGTCGGTTAAGGAACAGGACACTCTGTATTGTAGAGTTAAAAGATGTGCACTTCTCAATATTTTTTTGCTATAATGTACAAAAATAACATACTTTTTATTGTATTTGTTAAATTCATTTTATTACCTAGCTCTAACGGCTTTATATTGTAAATTTTTATTTTACCTATAACTAATTAAGTAAAAGCATTATTTACCCATGGCAAAATAACTCTTTTAAAAGCTATTTTCTCTTATGGAAAAAATCTGGTTTGTTTAGCCGGATATTTTAAGATTTGCGGTCAGCGCCAGCGGCACAAAAATTTGGTATTTCTATGATGCTCAAAAAGAAACGTTCTCTCAAAAAATTGGAATTTCATAAAGTATGAAATTCAATATTAAGGTAGTCGTCGTACAAAATTAATTCTTCTGTCCTGAGCATTAATGATTGTTCTGGTTGGAAGAAAATAAGTCCAAGTAGTAGAAATTTACCCTATTAAATAAATAAAATAGAAATTTGATAAAATGCATTTTTTTAGTTCTTCCTGTAGATATTATAAAAATGCAGTCTTTGTTAGACTAAACGTCAATAATAAAAAACCAGGCGGTCATGACTTCTGTCTTACATTCAATTATTCTCCTTTTTGTTGCTCGCACACCATTTAAACATTCCGTTTAGAGAGCGATAGTTGATTGCCGCCCTTACTTGTATGACGCTTGTGGCTTTACTACTATTAAATTGATCTTTACATGTTTTTGAAAAGAAACTTCATGAACAATAATCCTTTATTCTTTTTTAGTAACTTAGAACACGACTGACTATAGCGACTGACTGTATCACAGCTACGAAAGTTTCAGAATTTAGTATAAAATGGGTAATGTGTTTTTGAAGTTTCTTGATATACCTACAGTGTGTTTCTAAACAATTGCAAAACATAATGGGGAGTAATTCTTTGTACTAAAATAAATAGATTACGTTTGCTTTATAAAGATGGGGTCAGAAGTCAACCATTAGGCAGATATTACATGGTAAAAATGACAAAAAATAACGTTTTTATTTGTTAATTAAAAAACTAGAAAGCGCTGAAATATTAAAATTTTACGAAAATACTACTATTATAAAAATGCACCTTTAAAATAATTTTGCATTTTTTTAGACTAAATGTAAGACTACCCGTTCCGATCTTGCTAACCATATTTATAGAGAGACTTACGCAATGACATTTAAAAATATAAATTTGGATAGCCTGGTTTACTTTAGAAACTTTTTAACTTCAGTTTTTTTGGTTAAACTCATAAATTTTAAATAAAATGTATATCATATATAATGTACCGGGACAATTTTTTTTTATAAAAAAATCAACTTTTCTACTGTCACTTATTGGGGCATTTGTAATATTAATTTATTAAGGGAGATACCTGTAAAATGCTAATTTTTGTTTTTAATAATATGTTCCTAGAAAATATAAGCGTACGGCCGCCATTTTGATAAATTAAAATAAAAAAATAATAATTTATTATTTTAATATCTTAGTAAACTACATACCAGTTTTAAAAAATATATAATGACTATTTCGTTAAAAAAAAACACTAAAATTAATGAAAATTTAAGATTTACAGGTATCTCCCCCTTAAACATTTTTTATGTAATTTTTTTGCGATACGTCCCTAATGGTTGACTTTTGACTCTAAGGTAATAGAAGAAAATAACCTTCTTTTAAACACAGAATCACTTTCCATAATATTTGAATTTGTTTAGAAACACCCTGCATATATCTAAAACTTGACCAGTTTCGAGACCAGTAATGTAAAAATTAGGAAAAAAGTTTCTCTTAGTTATTATTTTTACAGTTTTTCTTACAACGCTGTTGGGAGATTGTTATGTTGTTGACGATATTTTGTATCAAAGCTTTATATGGTAATGGATGGTATTTATTTGGGTACACGCCAAAATAAAATTAAAAGTACTAAAAAACCAAAAAAATTTAAACAAGTAAAAAAATAATTAAAAATCGACGTTTCGGTGGCAAATCTGCCACCGTTGTCAAGACAAATGGAATAAAAATAATAAAAATAAAAACTTACTATTATTTAGGTTTTAAAATTCCAAAATTTTATGTTTTTCTAGAATATTCTGAAAACTTTGACATTAAATGTCAAAATATGTTTGTTTGGTTATAGTGTCATAGTGACATAGATAACTGGTTGCTGGTGTATTGATTGTTTATTTTACAAAAAGGTGAATAGTTAGTTAATTTTTAGTCTTCCTGAAGATACTTCAGTATCAAGCAAAGGCAACCAAGTGTTATTTAAATTAACTGAAATTGATGCTACACAATTATCTTTATTTAATAATATATACGCACTTTCTTTGATTTTGCGTTTTTATATGGTCCCTGCAACTGACTTACTTACATTTCAAAAACGTTTTACAAAGTACTTTTTAATAAATCCTTTATAATATTATATATTATGTTACGTGCTTTACGTAGCTGTTCTACAAATGTCAAAAACCTAAACCTTACATAAACCATATTATATCCTACGATTTTATTTTGATTTTAATAAAATTAAAATGCTCCAGTTTTATAGGACAATTTTTGTAAAATATGTTTTCTGTTATACAGGGTGTTTCTAAACAAATGCAAAAAAATTAAGAGTTAATTGTCTACCAAAAAATAGAAGAAAAACTTTTTATAAACATATGTCCTAAAGGTCTTAGTTTTAGAACTACGTGGTGTTAAATTTTTAAATAAATATTTTTTTATAATAACTTTTATACCCATTCAGATTTTTTTTATTTGGGAGACGCACCCTTTGCACCAGAAGATATTTTTGGCATACAAGAAAAAAAAGAATTTTTAATCAGTGTCGTCCATAAGGGGTTTACGGTAAATATTTTTCAAAAAAAATGGTACGCCACTGCACTTTTTCTAAAATATATTTTTTTAAATCCCGTTTAGTTTAAAACAAATTTGATCTCTTGACTTTTTTTTGTTAACTGTACGGTTTTCACGTAAATAAATAGAACCCATTTCTCGGCATGATCAAATTCCTATCTAATTAAAGAACAAATAAGAAAGGGTAATTTTTATGTAAAATTTCATATTAGGAATACAAACTGACCATGCCAAAAAATGGTTTTTATTGATTAACGCGAAAACCTTACATCAAACAAAAAAAGTCAAGAGATAAGAAAAATGCAGTGGCGTACTATTTTTTTTCAAACCCTCATGGACGAACTGATAGAAATTATTTTTTTTTTGTATGCCAGAAAATGTCTTCTCGTGCAAAGGGTGCGCCTAAAAATTTTTTAATAATATCCGAATAGGTATAAATGTTATTCTATAAAAAAAAACAATATTCTTAAAAAAATTAACACCCCGTAATTTAAAAACCAAGACGTTTAGGACATAAATAAAAAATCTTTAACCGATTTGAATAGAATTCGGTACATTGATTTAATATCATATGGCACCTGTAAAGGTCCACCAAGATTAATACAGTATGGCCCAGTGGCGTCTCAATAGGCACTACAGCCATTATTATTAAGAAAAAAGTACGCCCCTGAACTTATATACAGTTTTTATGCATTTTTCAGATGAAGCAATGAAAATGCAACTTTTTGATCTCTTGTATTTTCTTCGTATTTCGCTTCATTCTGAAATAAAAAATGATTGAAACCATTTTAACTAATTCTAAAAAGGAGCCCTAAACAGCATTAAATAAAATTTAAAATTAAAAAATAATCGTTTAATTTTTATTTTTTATATCATGTTGTCTATGGTTACTTTTTCGAAGAAATTAAAGTAGCTTTAATATTTTTTCTTAAAAACAAAGATAGGTACGACGAAAATACAAGAGACTAAAAAGTGGAACACTTCATTCAGTGGCGTATTTTATTTCACAAAAATATTGGCTGTGGTGCCCACTAAGACGTTACTGGACCCAATGATCCTAATCTAGGCAAAGGTGTTTTAAATTTTATCCAAATCCGAAATACCGACTTTTTGAAAATTTAACGCCCTGTATCTGAGAATTAAAACAAGTTTCGTACCGTAGTTAGGAAACACCGTGTATAACCAATACTTTGAAATTGCACAAGACAGGCCTGCTAGTAATTTCGGGGGTTTGTTTCTACGTGCCATATCAAACTGTTAAGTTCTTTTTTCATTCTTTGTTTTTGCGATATCAGTATTTTAATAGTTATTTTTGGCCGAAAGAAACACAAAAAGAGCAACAGATGACAGCAACAGATAAGACTGATTTATACTATAAAGACGTAGTCTTAGGGCTCCAACAAAAATAAACGAAGGGTACACGGGAACAAAAGATACCAATTTTAAGCCTATTTAAGAACAGATTATTTTTTGGTTTAAATTTTGTTTAGTGTTTTAAATTCTTTGTGGTATTTCTGTTATTTATATTTTGATATTAATGTCTTAATAGTCAAGTCCGTGACGACTTTTCGATGAGAGTCCTTAATAACAGCTTCGATTTTGATATATTTTTTGAACTTTTTGTTTTTTATTACCGTTAAAAATTAGAAACTTTTGAGAGGGAAAACATAAATTTATGTATTGTTTCAACAATAAACAGAGTGAGCACAAACTTTTCCTACAAACTTTAACGGTTGATTCTTCGTCAAAAAATAAGAAAATTAACTTTATATGAAAATATCTCCCAAAAGTCCTACAGTGTTGCCAATTTTAAAAATATTATCCTTTAAAGGAAACGCGACACCCCTAAAATCCTCCTAAAGAAAAAAGCCGTTTTTTTTTTTTTGGGAAAATAAGTTTTAAAAACCAAAAAAGAACAAACAAAAAAAAGGTCCTCAAGTAAAAAAGCCCCTAGAATCGCGTTAAAAATACCTAAAAACACACACACACTCCAAAGCCAAAAAATAAGTCATTTACAATTCTTTTTGCCTAATTTTGTCATTTAAAAAAACCTACTAACCAAATTACACCCCTAAAAAACCCATGCCACTTATTTTCCCCTAAATTTAGGGGAAAACCCCTAAGTTGGCAACACTGAAGTCCTACATTCGAAACTGCACGGTTTTAAAATTTAAGAAAAATAATCGTTTTTCTTTATATAACTTTTATACCAGTTAGGATATATTTAAGACGTTTTAGAGAGGTTATTAAAGTATCATTTTTTTAATCTATAGAAAAAAAATAGCGTTGTCCGTGAGGTATATACGATAAATATTTTTTTTTTAATTTAAATTGTACCCCAACTAGTTTTCCTAAAATAAGAAATACTTTAATATTTTTTTTTAAAGTTTTAAAAACTTATTATCCCCTTATTTTTTTTTATATCGATGTACAATTGTCAAGTAAATAAGTACAAAACATTTATTGGCATTGGTCATAAAATATTATATTATAATATCGCTAATATCTAACTTTAGAGTAAATAATATCAACTTATTTGTATATTATTTGTATTAAATTTAATTTCCTACGCAAATGGTTGGTCAATACATCAATGTTTCAACTTTTAATTCATATATTGATTGGTGAAACAAATCCAGTACTCCTAACTTGACTACCATATACTAAATAAATAGCGGTTTAACCATGCCGAGAAACAATATGAATTTTTTACGCAAAAACCATACGTCAAATAAAAAATTTAAGCGACCAAATTTGTTTGAAACTTAACAAGAATCCGAAATAATATTTATTTTGTGGAACATGCAGTGGCGTGCCATTTTTTTCTTAGAAAATATTTGCAGTAAATCCCTCACGGACGACACTGAGAATTTTTTTTCTTGTACGCTAAAAAATCTTTTGATGCTTAGAACACCTCACTTAAACGTCCTAAAAATATCTGAAGTGGGTTAAATTACATAATAAAAAACACGATTTTTTTTTAAATTTGAACACCCTGTAGTTCCGAAAGTAGGATTTTTAGGACATATGTCCATATAAAGTGTTTTTCTTATTTTATATTAAGAATCACCCCTTAATGTTTATTTGAAAAGTAGTGGTAAAATAACACATGTATTGTTTAAACAATACAAATAATTATTTTTCCCTCTGGGAGGTCTCTGATTAAAAACAAAACAGGAAAATAAAAATATATTTTTTTATCAACATCGGAGCTGTATTCTTATCATACTTATGTATATGTTTTAAAACATATTTTTTTATGCAAAAAAGAAAACTCTTAAAAAAAAGAATAGTATATCCTTTTATTTAAAAATTAAACAACACAAAATAGAGCTGATGTTAATTCAAATACATATTCTTCAAAATTAAAGTTTAAAAGATCTAATCACAGAAAGGTTTCTGCAACGATACTATGCTTATACCTTTAGAAAAAATGACATATTAGCTTTTTTCTGTTTACCTTTTAAATTTTAGGTAAATTTCTATTATTAATTTAAATAATGGAAATTGCCGATTCTTTGATATAGGACCACTTTTTATTTTAAATAGAACACCAGCTACATTTTTTTAAAACCTTAAAGTTTAATCATTCGCCCTTGGAAACATTTTACATAAATTATGGTTGTTAAAAAAATTACTTACTAATTTTTAAAACATTGACTTCACGGCAATGAAAAGTTTTATTTATTAATGAACGATTTTTACAAAATAAACGTTGCAGTTTGGCTAGATTACTTTTTTAAATTTTTGTTAATATTTTTAAATAACCTTTATACTGCCGTCCTAAGCCAAAAAGACGCATCTCAATATTTCAACTTTGCGTAGGAAATTGAAATGCGTCGAATCCAATTAAGATTCTATATTTTTTTTTAAATGCGTCTTATTTTGTTATTAATTTTTAGGCACTATAGAGTTAAAATTGCGTCTTTTTGCTAAGGGAATAAGTTAAACATAGTATCTTGCATCCTTAAAAGCCATAACATATAAATCAAAAATTTATTTATATGCGTCTTTTTGGCTTAGGACAGCAGTATAGTTTGTTGCCATATTTTCTTTTTCTAACCTTGTATGTCTTGCAAGTCTTTATTGTCAAATAAATCAATAATTGTCAATTGTTTAAAGATAAATAACTTCATTATGTTTTTATGTTTTTTATTAACCATAGCTTATGCTAATTTTTTTAAAGGGCAAAGAATAAATGTTACAAGTTACAATTGTAGAAAATATACATGGTGTTCCATTTAAAACAACAAAGTTGGCCTATATGGAAAAATCGTCCCTTTTATGTTTGTGTTAACGAAATGTCACAACGTACGAGTATATGAGAAAAACTTAATTAAAAAATCTAAGCGTCTTAATAACTTTATTTGTAATGGAGTTATCTGCCATCAAAATGGGTCAAAATATAGTTGGTATATTGTTTATTTATTGTGCGATTAATTACTTTATCCATAACATAATGACTTAAAATTATTAATGTAATTGTTTAGATAATTTATGTGTAAATATATCTAAAAACAACATAGAAATATGTATTTTAATTCTTTTACCCATTTAATTATAGTGTCAAAATCTGCTTGGAAATACCATTTTATACAGTGAGGTCCAAAAGTTTGCCACCGCCGCCGATCTATGTTCTGAACCGGTTGGTATATTTGACAAGATAATATATTACCAAGGTCTACGTTTTTTAAAATATCCATGACAACTTTAAATGCCAAGATGACAGCTAAGCGCCATTTCGATTTTTTTAATTAAAAGGGGGTCTGTGGTACATCTTTTTAAAGGTCCTGATAAGTACTTTATAACCAGAAAATATAAAGTCAGTACCTTTACATACCACAAAATGGCGGTTAATAACTACCTGTATACCATGCACATTATAAGGGAGCCATATGTCTGAAATTATTAAAATTAGATAGAAATATTGTGGTATTTTATTAAAGCTTTTTTAAAGATCTTGTTTATTGTGATATATTATACAGAGCGTCTCATTAAAAAAAATATACTTATTCTCGTAACCTCACCATACAAAATACTACACTACTCAAAGAATTATCGCATATGCTCGATTTCTTCCATAAGCTTCAATACAAAATGCTTTCATTAAAATGGCCATATCCTCTTTTTAATAATTAAGTTATCAAGACAATTAAAAAAGAAAATGTTAAGAAAACGTGAAGCTATAACTTTATATTAACCGTTGTTATTTACTGTTAGCAATACATCCTACGGGGTGATAATTTTTTGAAAAATTGATAATTTTTAATCGCCCTATACAATGTGCTTTTAAAAGGGGGAGAAATTTCATTTGTGAATAATTTATACCCTTACATATTTCTGACATTTTATAATCACAAATTTGACTACTCCCTTTCAACAGCACATTATACAAGGCGATTCAAAATTAATCGAGCATATGCGATAATTCTTTTGAGTAGTGTACATTAACTGCATCTAACTTTATTAGTTTCGGAAATATGGCTTTAAATATGATATATTCGGGTTAATAAGTACCGCCATTTAGTAGTATTTAAATGACTTTATATTTTGGGGTTATAAAGTAGTCAGGAGCTTCAAAATGAGGCGTCATATGACACCAATAACCATTTAACAAACTATGCCAAAATGGAGCAAAGCTGTCATCTTGACATTAAAAGCAGTCATTAATATGTTAAAATCGGTCATAAATTATCGTTCCAAGTTTCATAAAAATGTAAAGAATGGTTTAGAAATTAAGAGCGGCGCAATTTTAGGACCTAACTGACTTTAAAATACAGCTGCATTTCAAATTTTTTGCAAAGCTACTTCTTTACTCATTTCTAACCCTCATATCTCTTATCATTACCATTAATTGGGTTAGTTATTTTCATGCATTAACCAATGTGATTTCCTTACCTATTTTCAGCGACAACACGGTCTGTTTGATTCACTGAGTCAATTCCTTAACGACATTTTTGTGGCCGGTGGCAAAATGATTTTAATAAAGTAAGTTCAGACAAAACTGTTGTTTCTTTGTAGTGCGTACTTATTGATTACTAACAATTTTAACAGCACTCCTTTGGTGTAGTGTCATTTACTAATCCTTGCGTCATTTACAAATTATCACCAATAATTAAGTTAAGCCCTAAACACCATGTGCCGCATGTCAAGTTATAAATTTACCAGGTGTCAAGTTCTAAACTTACACCCCCATATATTTTTATTTTTTTATTGTACAAAATAAATTAATTAGCGATTCAATATACAGGATAATAGTGATACGACGAAAATAAAATATTATACCTTGTAGTATCAGGAAAACAGCTCCATTCAATTTCATTATGTGGGCAGAGGGATTCGGTCAACGTGTTTCGTCCGACGCAGCGGAGAAAATCAGTCTATAGGAAAACGTACCTTTAGACAAAATTAAATTTATTGCATGTTTCAATATGGTTTCTGCGACCCAATTTTGTGGCCAAAATCCATTTTTTCAAATTGATAAACAAATACATTTTGGTTGTTTACGTGGAAAGCAGATACATCATTGTGTAGATAAATAGTGTGTTTATTCTTGATTTGTTTTTTTTTTCTTGGGATACAGAAGGCTGAATTTAGTACCTCTCACATATTAATCAGTAGCTCGTAAATAAATCGTTAAGTGACGCCAAAAGTTGTTAGTTGTGGTGCTAATCTGTTTAATCATATTTTTTAAAGAAAATATGTTTTTTTTTATTAACTACTAAGTATGTTTTTAAAAAATATGTATTTGATAGAATTACCTAATTCTGTCCGTTTCAAATAAAATTAGTTTGTTTATTGGCTCATTTACTAATAATTTTTAAAAATATTTGACTTTCTGGAAGGTTGAAAGAAAGGCTGCATTTAGCGGCAATATATTTCACATTATTTTGTTAGGTCTTTATTTGCAGTTATTATTTCACATTCTTTACTTGCGATTATTTGCTTACCCTGAAAAAATATATACTTTTTACAGATATGCACTATTTTAATAATAGAACACCTTTTAAATTGTGGTTGTAGGAAGACGATAAATACGAAAACGTTTTTAAAAATATTTAATTACCTAAATCGTAAGATCGAAATAAGCATTTAACTCATCTCTGACGAACCGGAGTATCTGACAAACAAAATTTGTCGCCGCTGCCCCAACCTTGTAGAAAGATGGTATTTCGATAGTATACGTTTTAAATATTGTAATAAGGCACGGTATCTAGAAGTTTTTGACATTGGCTTTTAGATCAGTATTAGGTAACTTTTATTGAAGCAGGAGAACGATACCTACACTGGAATTTCTCTAAAAGAAACAAGCTCCCCTACATCTCCTACGGTATGTCATCTAGGTAGCATATGAATTTGTAATCTATACTTTGTGCACGAACAGAGATATTCAAAAAAGTATCATAACAGATTTAAATATTTGCGTAAGGCTGTTGAGCCAACCAGCCTAACTCTGCATCATATACGAAGATGATTATATCTTGAAACATTATAGGTATACCTTTGTGTAAGCGTAGAAGCAAGAGAGAAACAGAATGACAAAAAGTTATTATATTTTAAATTTAGCCAATGACGAGCCACCTCTAGCATAAAGGTATATTATCTATTTAATTGGTTTGAGAAATGTCAAACCCTTAAATAAAAGTTTAATCAAATAAAGAAAATAATAAAAAATTAATCCCTTTTATTAACTTGGGTTGTAACTATCTATCTGGCTGCCTATGTAACGGAATCTTTGAGCCTAATTTTAACCAACTTCCAGCTATTCGATTTCTTTGAAACTTTGCACACGTATTAAGGACCCATGACAATGCAATAATCTGCAAACAGTATCCCTTTATCTTTTTTAATCGCCAGGAAAAAAATTCCATTATATTATAAAAACAACACCTAGGATGCCATCTGTTGGAAAAATTTCAAACTTTGCTATTAAATGAAGAAGATTTTTTAGTGGATTGCAAAATGTTGGCAACGGTCCAAACATTGCCTGGATTGCCATCTGTTGGCAAAATTTGAAACTTTGCTACTTAATGAAGAAGAAATTTTTAGTGAGTTGCAATCTTTTGCAAATTTTAAAATTTGCTACCATTGTCATTTCATAGGGGGCTGGTTATTTTCTTTTTGCTGCTTAATTAAATAGTATGTTCTAATTTACTGTTATATTAAGAATTTTGTGCAATATAACGAACTAAAAAATGAAAAATAATTAATAGTTTAAAAAAACTAAAAAACACGCTTTTATATGCAACCGAGACTAAAAATTAAAAAATAATTTTTCATTAAAAAAATATTTTCACTTCATAGTAAAGCGTGGGGTGCATTCTACTATTTTTCATAACTTTTCCATCATAGATATTGTGCAAATATAATAATTATAACATTTAATATATTAAGCACCCCACGCTTTTTACGCCTTATGATATAGAAAGTAAATCTCTCTATACTAGGAAAATGTCATTTTGGCAATAAAAAAAAAAGTAATCAAAATTTTAACTTTTAGTTGAATAAACTCGTTACCTTTATGGGTTACTACTTTCATACATTTTTAACTTAAGTTCATATTGTATATATAAAAAATGTAAACATTTGTTTAAGTTTTTACTTCTCTAATTTTTCTAGTAATGATAAGGCAACCTTTATTAGCTTTTAGGGCATTTTCAGACAAAGCGATTGTTTTTTAAATATTTTTTTTTACATTTATAGTTTAGCTCAATCCGTGACTTACTGGATGAGAAGGTAAATTTTTCACTTTGTTTTTATTACTGCAATAAGAAATAGGGGTTTTTTTTTATTTAAAAAAGTAGAGTTAATATTAAAATATTCACCACATCAAGTTTTTCAGTTTTCAGGTCAAGTTTAAGGTCATCATAAGATGCACCATTTGATTTACACATCTTTTTATTCACACCATTTTTCTATGTTTTTTTGTTTTTTGAAGTCCTTTGCTGATTCTATACATTTGGGACAGTTTGTATAGTATGTTGCATTAATCTAAGTTTTAATATGTAAAAATAATAACGTAATGTAAGAAGTATTAGCAAATATGTAATATAATTAGTGATACTTTAAATAATATCGGACTTCCATTGTCTTTATTTTATTATATTAATAAAATATAAATAAATACAAAAATAAAGACAATGAAATTCAGAAATTCTTTAAGTATCACTACGGATTTATTGTCTACCACATTCAGTTTTTAGATATAGAAAAGGGTCCTAATTCTTTATGCACTAAAAGCTGTTCGAATAAATTTTTTATTTTAGTAGTTTGTGACTTAGGTGGAATAATTATCGTGTTTGCACAAACAACCTTTTAGGTATCAATTAACTTTAATTTTGTAAATTACCCATAATTATTGTTGCAACAGTGCAATGTTCTGACCAAAATTAAAATATATTTATTATTTTTGTGTTGTTGCGGTGTTGTGCGGGATGTCTCATTTCGGTTATAACTGAGGGGTATCTTAGTAATTATTAAAGGTATAACCTTGCAGTTTTTGCTAACCTAAGCTACTTTTTTGTGAAACGAAAGATGTCATAAACAAAGCCCTCTTAGATTCTGAACTACAAAGCGATTTTGAAAATGCATTTTTAGGTATCCCTTGTATCTCAATTGACTGATAACTTAATTAAATTGTAAAAACGGATTCTAATATACAATTGACATAGAATGCAGTGGCGTAATCAGAATTTTACCAAATGTACAGGGTGTAAATTAGGTAATAACTTTAATTCTAAGGAATGATTCCTTAAAATTTTTTAGGTTTTATATAAACACATGTCCGAAGACGCGTTGCTTTCGGGATACAGAGCGTTAAAATAAAAAAAGTAAGGCGTCTGTAAAGAATGTCAAGATTATTGGATCCAGTGGAGTCGCAGTGGAAAAATAAAATTGAAAAAAAAGTACGCCACTGACTTTTTATAAAGTTTTAATATTTTTTTCCGATTAACCAATTAAAAGTGCAACTTTTTAGTTTTTTTATATTCTTAAAAAATTGAAGCCACTTCAGGCGATACTAAAAATAATCCATAAACAGCCTAAAACAAAATCCTAATTTAATAAATAAGCAATTTTGACCTTAGTAAATAAGAAAAATGACGAATTTCAAATAAATCCACCACCGCTCATTTATTTTAAGGCAAATTATTCTTTATTTTTTATTTTGGTTTGTTTACCATTATGTCTATGGGTATAGAAAATATTAAAGTAGATTTAATTTTTTTCTTGAAAACAAAGCTAGATAGAAATAAAATTCAAAAGACTAAAAAGTTGCATTTTCAGTTTCTGAATAGGACAAAAATATTAACTCAGTGGCGTAATTTTTATTTTTTTCAATAATATTGGCTGTGGTGCCCACTGAGACGGCACTGGACCCAACAATCTTAATCTAGGTAGAGCTTTACAGGCGCCCTATTACCTTAAATAAGTGTATTAAATTTCATCCAAATCGGTTGAAGCGTTTTTAAGATATGTAAAAAACCGACTTTTTTAAAAACTTTAACGCCCTGTATCTCGAAAACAAAGCGTCTTCGGACATATGTTTATACAAACTTTTTACTTGAAAAATTACAAGGAATCATCCCTTAAAATAAAAGTCATTACTTAATTTACACCCTTTATATATTTTTTAATATTGACCAATGGCTTTTTTATTGAAACACCCTGTATATTTAAAAAAAATAATTTGGCTTTTTAAAAGCTTTTTACATTTATAATAGTGTGGGTTTATTTTTATAAACAACAACAAAATTCCCAATATTTATATTTTATATCCAAAATTTTACATTAGGCCATGCAAGTTTTTTATTATAACTTATTATCATAGTGTTGCTTACGTTACGAAAAATTGGATTTTGCTATTAAACTTAATAATTTTTTTCTTTTGTTATATAAAGCTAGGTAGGTAGCACTTTCTGAAACAAAATGTTTAATTTGTAAAGGGTTTTTAGTTAATAAGTTTCTTAATTTATTGTTAGCATATTATATTTTGTTCATTTTTATTCAAAAACCTAACCTATTAATCTATTATAGTTACTGACATTTTTAATAAATGCAAATAGTATATTGTGTAACATGTAGGAACGGTGATATATTTTTGGACGATGGTGGGGTTTGCTGGACGAGGATTTAGCCGAGTCCAGCAACCATCAAGAGTCCGGTAATATGCTTTTTCTACAAGTAATATAAATTGTTTGCTTTATGATAACAATAAATCAAAAAAATATGTATTAACAACTATTTACAAATTAATTATTTTGCTCAAGAAAGCGCTACATACATACAGTTATACAACAAAAAAACATTATTAAGTGTAATAGCAAAAACCTAGTTTGAAATTTAATATACGTGGTGTGCCAATTAACATAACAAAATTTTCCTATATCGGAAAAACAGTAATTTTTTCTAGTTTTACCAAAATTTTACAACCAAATGGCAAGGATATAATAAAAAAACCTTAGGAAATTTAGGGCTTTCTGCGAAAACCGCATCTTGACAAGTTTACTTTGATTTTTATTATTTGCAATCGAAATGGGTCAAAATATAGTCGGACACCTTGTATTAAAAACTTTATTTACGATCGACAACAAAACTCTTTAATCCCCCTAATAATAAAAAGCACAGTAACTACTACATCTGCTTTATTTACACTTTTATTAAGTTTATTGTATTTGGAAAATTTATGTGTTTTACTTATAAAATATAATTTTTATATTACACATTTTTCGATATATTTCAGGATGCTGCAGAATTTTTAAAACCAAAAATCATAATATTTTTTTATAAAATTAACTCTTTTTCTTTTGATAATGCAATGAGACATGCATGTTAGACATATGTATCCAGATCTAAATGGAAAATTCTTCACATCTGCTTATTGCTTTAAGCCAACCAATTTTTAAATAAGAAGAATAACTGCATTAACAAAATTGCATATTAATAGTAATTTATGTAACAAGTGCATAAAGTGATACTTTTTACGAATGGGAAGTTTGACAGCACGAGCCGTTAGGCGAGTGCGGCAATCCCATGAGTAAAAAAGACACGACCGTATAAAAATTTCCCAAAATACCATTTTATACATGTTTTATTTATCTAAACCCATTAATTATAATTTTTACAGCACACGACACTAAAACAGTATAAATTTCTTTTTAATTTCCCAGTCATCCAAATTCATTATTACTATTTATTTTCAATAATTTCTATTAAATTTATTTGCAAACTGTCAAATCTTAAAACTAGTGACCCATGAACTAAAATAAATATTGACGAAATAAAAAGTAACTTTACCGTTTGGTTCAGTTGATGTCGCGTTTTCTGTTACATTGCATAAATTGATATTTAAGATTATTGTAGTAGGCATTGAAACAAAACACTAATTCAAAGTGTGATAAAAGCTTCCAAGTGTTAAAAACAGTTACTTTTTTTAACACTTTATGTAGTGTACTAGAAACGAGTACTTAACCATGTTAAGTATTTAAAAAACTGCATTTCTTTTAACGGTCGTGGAAAAATGTTATTTTTGATCCTAAACATTTTCTTTTAATAACAATTTTTGGTTTCATAAAGTACTTACTACTAAGCAAAAATAACATTACGTTTTTGACAAACCTTATAGTAAAGTGACCACACGTCCCGATTTTGGCGGGACAGTCTCGCTTTTAAAGGACTGTCCTGCGTACGGCTGATTTTTTAAAATGTCCCGATTTGTGGTGGGACTGGGTGTAGACAAAGGAAATAAAAGTTTTCGCGGCGGTATGGACCCATTTTTTTATTTACAAAAAATTTGGAAAATAAAAAATGAACTTTATCAATTAGTTAACCGTAAACATTTCAAAGGTAAAGACCTTTCTTTTTGTTTTGCTCTTCAAAAAATTTTAGGGGGAAAAATTCATCTTTACAATTTGTCATATTTTTCCATTATTCTCGATTTCTATTATTGAAAATGTGGTCACTTTATTGTTTACTATTGATGCTATTTGAGTATTTGATGATTATCTTTTAAGTTGTAAACTATGCAGAAGTTTTTATAAATATTTAATTTTTTTCCTAAAATTATTAATAAAAAGTTTTTATATGACGCCAACTTACGTAGACACACTGTATTTCTCGTGGATAAATTATGCAACATGGTATTTTTTTATCTGCAAAATTTATGTTGTTTTCTGTTTTCTAAGTATCTTTATTATTATTCACTTTGTGTTTTCACATTCTGCTTTTGCGATTTTTACGTGGTAGAAAGGAGCAAAAAATCTTAACTGGCGAATTTAGGTAACTGCTTTAAAAAAGCCGAGAAAAAGCAATCCACAATAAAAAAAATTTTAAATCAAATTGTGTTTTTCTTGTAAAACTCATAAAATATGTTTTTATTGTAAATAAAAATATATTTTCGTATATTTAACAGAAGTGATCGCATCTAGCGTACAATGCAAATGATATTTTTTATGCATACATTTTTTTATTTAGTTCCTTATTTCTTTTGCTTTAAAATTTTTGTTTTTTTATACCAAAACTTATTACACAAGTAAGTGGTAACCTTAAAAATCTTGTGAAGTAATTAAACATATAGCTTTTCTATAATGAATTGTTTTAGCAAAAAATATTACAGAAAATGCCAAAAGCCTATGATATATTTAATATTTAGTACGGGGGCATACTTTTAAATACCCATAAAAATATTAAGCATAATATATTTTTGTCAGAATCTAAGTTACGATAATAAAATAATATTGTTGACAATAGGACAATTAAAATAAAATAAAAAACTGAAAAACGTGGACGAGTGATCCAAGCGATATAATTAGTAATTTAATTGGTTAAGATGGTCATGCAAAACTATCACATTGGGGGACCCATGGTTAATTCGGTATAGTTAAATCTTTTTTTTATTCGCTTTATTAGGAAATCAAAAAAAAATAAAAATACTAACCAGAACTAACCATGACCACCCCAATATGACAGTTTTGCATGACCGTCTGTGGCGCTTCGAACCAATCAAATAACCGATTCGGCTGTTTTTACTGTAAGTTAAGGTGCACCATATTATATACAACTGTTTAATAAAATACTTAATATTAGTACAAAAAATTGACGCCATTTAGACTTCTAACTATTAACTTGGGCGCCCTGTGGAAAGAAAATAAAGCTTGTGATACATTTTATAATATAAAATCTATAAGGGTTGAAAAATTTTCGTTGCCTGAATTCGCAATAAAAATGCTTTTAACTCTCCCGTACAGATATTCCACCATCTTAGTGACATTTTTTTTGTATTTGTTGACTAGTGCCATTATCGACTGTTAAAAATATTTAATTTTTAGGTAATCTTATAGTAAATCCAAAAAAAAAAACAATTTGTTTAGTATAAAAAGTTTTAGTTTACCGTCTATCAATTATAAATTTAGCACGTTTGCCAAACAAACTTAGTTTTCTAACTGTTAAAGCATTAAACTGCGAACCGAGACTTCAGAAAATATTCCACAACTTGTTAATTATAAAACATTAATTTTAGGGGTAGTTGCAAATTGTGTTGTCGGGTAAGTTGTCTAAAATGTGCTCTGAAACAGCTGCATTTTTCAGTGCTTGGACAATGTTGATTACAATAGGGAGAAGATGCAATAAACAATATTTAAAACCCACGGTACACTGGTCCTTTGGCATTAGGCCTTCTTGGGCTGTCTTAGAGATTTAAAAAGTGATATAACCAGTATTTATTATTTAGATTTTATTTACATTAGCCATAATATACCAATTCCTACAAGTTTATTTTTGTAATTTTCTTTGGCATTATATGAAACCTAACCTAATTTAAGCGGAAGTACCATTAATTATTTTAATTTAAATAAGCATGCCTGTTTTTCTTACATGTATTATTCTTTTATAAAAAATGAATTTTAATATTACTTTGCGGATTTCATTTTTTAACAAAGCAAACTACGACTTACTTTTAAATAGTAATTTAAAAAAGACTTCATAGTAAAAAGCGTGGGGTGCTTAATATATTAAATGTTATAATTATTATATTTGCCAATATCTATGATGGAAAAGTTATGAAAAAATAGTAAAATGCACCCCACGCTTTTACTATGAAGTGAAAATATTTTTTAATAAAAAATTATTTTTTAATTTTTAGTTCGGTTGCATATAAAAGCGTGTTTTTTAGTTTTTTAAACTATTAATTATTTTTCATTTTTTAGTTCGTTATATCAATTAATTTTTAAAAATAAATGCTCCAGTTTATTCACTAAAAATTTTTTCGCCATTTTGTCAAGAATGGGCTAGAATAGGAATGTCTCACTATATTCCCCGTCTTTTTGCACAAAATTCTTAATATAACAGTAAATTAGAACATACTATTTAATTAAGCAGCAAAAGAAAATAACCAGCCCCTTTTTTATTAGTTCTGTGCCCCTGTATATCAAATTTGGTCAAAATGGGGGTTGCTCCAACTTTCGAAACAATTACCCAATTTGCATAAATAAGACAAATATTTTTAAAATATTACCTTTTTAAACTAAAAAGAAATTTACCATAAATGTTTTTTCTAAATATGAGTTTACTTTAGTTTACTTACCTTAAGTGATATTTTAATGTAGTTTGCTAATCTCCATTTCCAGTCTTTGTCCTAATCTAAGATTCGGTACAAGTACCTAACACTCAATAAAGGCCTTCTTTTAGAAAGTATAAATTGAAGATGGTATAAAAGTTATATGCAATAACTTGTTAGTTACTTTTCCAAAGCAATAAGTAATTTTTCATATTTTTCATGGTTATAGGTTATGTGATTTAGGAACTATTTTGCTTACGAATGATTATTCTGGCTGCGGAGGACCATGTTAATTATTTATTTGCTTCTTGTATTTCAATTAAAGTGTATACTTTGTTTTTAATAGCTTGGTTAACTGATTTTTCAACTTTCATTTCACATTAAAGGAATTTTAGGTTATGTTATGACTGTTAATTTTTTCAGATGTCAGTTTGTAATACAGATTTCTGTTTTATGACCGCCTGTTTTAAAAAACAAGTGAAGGTTATTCGTTCGTTAAAAAAGCGTTTAAAAAAAACAGATGATTGTTATACGCTCCCGGAACGAATACTTTCAGCGAACGAATGAGTTCAATTTAGCAGAATTGAGCCCCTGGTCCCCAACCCGTCGGCAAATGTTGTCTAGTTCGATTATTCAATTGTCTAATCTGGCGCATCCGCCAGAACGTACGATTTTAAAATTAGCAAAGTTTGAAATGTTGCCAACAGATGGCGACCCAGGTGTTGTTTTTATAATATAATGGAATTTCTTTTTCCTGGCGATCCAAAGCAGGATAACGGGATACTGTTTGCAGATTATTGCATTGTCATGGGTCCTTAATACGTGTGCAAAGTTTCAAAGAAATCGAATAGCTGGAAGTTGGTTAAAATTAGGCTCAAAGATTCCGTTACATAGATAGCCAGATTGATAGATACATACAACCCAAGTTAATAAAAGCTATAAATTTCATCGTGCACAAGAAGAGTATAAAAGCTACCTGATAGAGGCGCTTAATTTAAATCGCTAATAACTTTCTATGTAAAACCATAACCATAAAAAAAATAGAATAACTACTGGTTTCTAAAATGGCAGTTTATGTATTGTTAATTGCCTAGTGACTTTTATTTCGCGAGATTAAACAGTCACTCACTTCTGTTGGTAACACCGCTTGAGTGCTGCAACCAGCCAATGATGACCAAGTAAACGAGACGGCCATGGGCGCATTCAAAATCGACGCCCGGTAATAGCCGGGTAAAGACATGCGCAATAAGCAAGACCTTCCTCAAAACTAAACGTAAGGAACAAACTCGTTTGCCAAGGTCAAAAATATATTGACGTGACAATGTTACCAACAGTAGTAGTTGTTAGTGAAAAAAATAAAAGTTACTAGTAAATTATCCACGCACGATCCGCCGTTTTATTTTACAGACTTAGGTACGGTAGGTGTTCTAGTCCTTTTTTATGAGGAGTGTTTCTAAACTGGGCGATTTTAACGGTGTTTAATTTAATGCAAAAGTTAAAGTGTGATCAAAAAGCATCATAAGTTGGACATATAGCATGCATTAAGGCTTGACCACACATAACCGCAACGAGCCCGCAGCCGTGTGTCTCAGCACGAAATGGGGGATGCAATGCAAAAAGTTTTCTATTTAATAAAATTGCAGTAATATGAGTATGTTATACTACGCTTTAAATTACACCTTATCGTAAAATAAACCTATACAAATAGGCTAACGCATATTTAACTATACTACAATTAACGTTTCGATAAAAAGGAACAGAGATTAGTAGAAAAATCTGTTTTATTTAAACAAGAAGATATACATAGTACAGAAAACAATAGACTTAGCCTTAGCTTGACAAAATGCTTTATATGTTTTTGAGGGCATAAAGTGCTTTTAATGTTTCCGAATTAATCTGCGCCACTGTCCTCAATCATTATGAACTCGGGCTCGGTGTGGCCTCGAGCCGTTATGTGTGGTCAGACCTTTAACCTACATTATCTTGTGTCTTTAGAGTGACTATAAAATTTAAAATGTGATATTAACAGTTAAACTGGTATTTTAATTAAAAGAGCGTTATTCTTATTTTTGCAGGCTCCCGCGAGAAGTTGGATCGAGGCAACTTTCCACAAGCGGGAATGTTCCAGATACAAGCCAACTGCTAAGGATGAATCAAGGTAACTTTTTGTTAAAAAATAAAAATTGTGGTTATAAGTTATTATTTTTATAACTTTTAACATAATACATAAAAAAGCACCCCGAGTAAAATTCATTTTTAACAATTTTAACTACAGTAATTTTGCATACGCGGTACTAAAAACAGATGTCATATAAGAGCACTACGATACTGAGTACATGTATATAGTAAGCGCCGGCAAATCTATTGAACTCCCAAAAACAGAGGTGGATCTAAAATATTTTTTATCATCCTATAAATAAATAAATACATAGACCCTTAAAAATGTTACTTATAAAGTAAATTTACTACAAAAGTCCCTTATACTTCTAAAATAACCACAATCTACTAAAAAGCAAGGAAAAGAGTTATTCTTCTTGAAAACACTACTTGAAACACTACTTTCCACAACACTACAAGACGCCACTAAAACAAACCCGGAGTCGGTCCAGTGTTAGGTACGGCCGGCACGAGCATGGCAAAAACAATAACACAATTTATAGGTCTTACACTCCAAATGTCTCTCATCTCTTTCTAAATGGAGCTAGCAGATAAGAACAAGTACTGATCGTTTACTTTTCCTTCTACTCACGAAATCTCGTAATAAAATCACAACGTACCCTTCGGTGGAAAGATATTAATGTCCGATCAAATATGATTTTATCCAATAGTATACTTTTCGGTTGTTTTAGGACAGCTTTCTTTGTAACAAATATTTTATTTTTTTAAGTATATTTATGTAAAATGTAATTATTTGTATGACAAAACCTAATAAATTTGAACTCCATCTGCCTCCCTTTTAAAAATTGAAAACAAATGATATATTGATGGACTTAACAACACTTAATAATGCTTAATATATTGTTTTAAAATTTAATTTTATACCCCTAAAAAACAAATAACCATGTATGAACATTAAAAAAATTAATGAAACCCACTAAAAAGTTAAAAATAATAGGAAATAAATAAAAAGAGTCGGCTTATAACATACGGTTTTACAGTATAAAAAGCTTTTGTTTATTTAGTTATTAGCATTGAGTTGTTTAGCACCATATGTTATTAGTCAAACTTCTTACTTATTATTTTTAACTTTTTAGTGAGTTTTATTAATTTTTTGAATCGGTTAATTTTTTTGCCTCTTATTGCCTCAGTCTATATTATTACTATTAAACAATCGGTAAACAAACACTACTAGTACTTTTTTAGTTCGGTGAACAAGGTAAGTTTTGGCCTCAAGGTTGTCGATTCTGAATGCGCCCCTGATCTTTTATTTGGTTTTTTTTTTATTATTATCTGACCGAATCATGTAGTAGACCAGTTATGGCGAACCTTTTTGCATGCACGATGCCATTTTTTGAACAAAATGTAAAATGGTGTCGTTGACGTGCCATAATTTTTTTAAAGGCTCGAAATTATATCCCCTAACTGAGCATTTCATCAGTAAAGAAATTTTATAATTTATACGAAAACTATTACCTTACACCATTTATTTAAACTTCGTTTTCAATCTCTGTTAATGAACATATCCCATCTCTAAACCTAGTAACTTTTTAGTTATTAATAGTGAAAAGAGTTAAAAAGTAATTTCGTTTTTGCTATTTTTAAGCAAGCATCCTAGCGTTTTATTATTAATTTCTCGAAAACTATTGGGTTTTAAAGGTAGGATATAAGTATCAACAAAGGATTGCGGAAATAGAAGAGGGTGTTTAGTTCTAGAATTTAGTGGCCTAAGATAGTAGTTTCTATTTGAAATATTGGAAGTTATTTGCTGCCGAAAGTCATTTTCTGTGGCACTTCCGGTAAAACCGGGAATTATATTATTATTATAATGGTATCCATGATTTATTTAATACTATGTGTAAAAACGCATTAGGCCCATTTCTAATATCCACTCGTTTTTTTAAGAACTCCACTAGAAATGGCGTTTAACATGATGACATTTTCGAACGCAATTTTTCTCTACAAAAACTAATTAAGATAGGCATAACATATAGTACTTATGTTTTCTGGAACTGCCTAAAGTGAGTTTTTAGAAAATATATAGGGTGTTTCATTTAAAACAGCAAAGTTGAGTGCACTTCTTGTTAAACCAAATGTGCCACATAAAATCTAAAATATTAGAAATCTGCAAAAATTATGTAACATTTCTTAAGAAAATGACAGGCTTGCTAGTAATTTCGTGGGCACCCGGTATACTTAAATATAATTATTTAAGGGATGCCGTAGCACGTTAAATGGGCTAAAACGCGATTCGCTGCGTTTTTAAATATGTGTTTGAGAAAAAGTTGTCTATTGAAAAGTTTCTTAAAATGATCCAAAGATTATTGAAAAGTTGGTTATTTTTACGGTTTTGTAATTTTGGGAAATTTAATGTGTTACATATTACCATTACCAAAAATTAATTAACTTTCCGATATTCTTTGACTCATTTTAAGAAACTTTTCTGTGTACAACTTTTTCTCAAAACAAATATTTAAAAAACGACAACGAATCGCGTTTTAGCTAATTTAACGTGCTACGGCATCCTCTTAACCAAGGTTTGTCCAATATAACATTTGAACTAAAAAGCCTTGGGCTAAATTTGACATGCTTTAAATTTCAGAAGTAAACTGCTCAACAAAAGATCAGTACCATTCAATTTTTAGACCCATTTTTAAACTGCTGTAACTTTTTTAAAAATTAACTTATTTGAATATCTAAAACGGAGTTTAAAACCGCGTTTCTTCTATCTTAAGCTGTATTGCATTTAGTTTCAGTAAAGGTGAATATTATCATGATGTACAGGGTGATCAATGGAGTGCTGCATAAAAACAAAAAAATCGAGTGTGTCCCATTTCAGTGGTAATTTTTTTTTGTCGTTTATAATATGGGTTGTTAGCAAGGTCATATCAATATCTCTAAACGTTTATGCCCGTTTTTGAATTGAGGACCTCTGGCTTGCGATACACCTCTAAACGTCAAATTTTGGTAACCAATTCATTAAAAAGCCAAAACTGGAAAATGTATTGACGGATTTCAACGAGTGTTTCATATTCGGAAAGCTCATTTCATGTAGATTTTTTGTGTCTTAAGCACTTTTCGATAGGTTATAATTTTATGAGTATACAGAGGCCAACAAATACAAAAACATAGCTAATTTAGACAGCCTAAATATAGGATAAATTATTGAACGCGAAAGGGACCATATGTGTGTGTTCTGTTTTAAAAATGGCCAAGTTGAAGTTTGTGTCAATATCTCGAAACGATTTCTATCGTTATTTGATTTATGCTGTTTAAGTGCGAGGACTGAAGGCGCGCCTGCCCTGCTTTGCAGGCTACTCATAGAGCTGCGAGGAGGCATTGGGCTGCAGATCATGCTAACTGGGGGATAGCAGAATGGAGTAGATGCATGTTTACGGATGAATGTAGGTTCAATTTGTATGAAAGTGATGGAAGAATGTTGGTCTGGAGAGCAAGAAATGAACGATATCTGGAAGAAAACATGGATGCAAGAGTACCGTTTGAAGGTGGAGGACTGCTTGTGTGGGGTGGTGTGATGTTGAATGGGAGAACAGATTGTTATTTTGGTGGGAGAATCGATGAATGCTGAAAGATATCGAGACATGTGTATTAGGGATATTGTTATTCCTTTTGCACAAAAATTTGGAAACGATTTTGTCTTGGTGGATGACAACGCTCGTCCACATAGAGCCAGAATTGTCCAAGAAGTCTTAAGGGATAACAATATCGAAAGAATGATTTGGCCTGCAAGATCGCCGGATATGAATGTGATAGAACACGTATGGAGTTGGATTAAAAGAAAATTGAATGACGGAGATCATAATTTTGACAACTTGGATGACATGGCAAATGCGATAAGAGTGGAATGGAACGATATTCCCCAGGACTTCCTTGCAAGCTTAGTGAATAGCCTGCCAAGAAGGGTAGAGGAAGTTAGGAGGGCTCACGGGGGACCCACCCATTATTAATTTCAATGTTTTTGTTTGTTTGTACCATAATTAATTCTATCTGTTGTTTATTGAATGTTATTTTACGCAAGTGAGATTAAAAAAACATTTTATCCAATGAGAATGTTTTATTTTTTAACGTTTAGTATAAAACATGTGTAAAATGGATTACTGGGAAATCCTAAATTTACATTTATCTAGGATTTTAATAAAAATGACTTGCAACAACGTCTAGGAATATCGAAAAAACAATATTATTCTAATAAGTAAAACATTTTGCTATCCAAAATGGCACAAAATTAAACATTTATATTTTTGGGAGCACTTTGTTGATTACTCTGTATATCATGGTGTACAACACCAAATACCCTAACACAAACTTGAACTTGGCCATTTTTAAAACAGAACACACACATATGGTCCCTTTCGCGTTCAATAATTTATCCTATATTTAGGCTGTCTAAATTAGCTATGTTTTTGTATTTGTTGGCCCCGTATACTCATAAAATTATAACCTATCGAAAAGTGCTTAAGACACAAAAAAATCTACATGAAATGAGCTTTCCGAATATGAAACACTCGTTGAAATCCGTCAATACATTTTCCAGTTATGGCTTTTTAATGAATTGATTACCAAAATTTGACGTTTAGAGGTGTATCGCAAGCCAGAGGTCCTCAATTCAAAAACGGGCATAAACGTCTAGAGATATTGATATGACCTTGCTAACAACCCATATTATAACGACAAAAAAAATTACCACTGAAATGGGACACACTCGATTTTTTGTTTTTTGCAGCACTCTATTGATCACCCTGTACATCATGATAATATTCACCTTACTGAAACTAAATGCAATACAGCTTAAGGTAGAAGAAACGCGGTTTTAAACTACGTTTTAGATATTCAAATAAGTTAATTTTTTAAAAAGTTACAGCAGTTTGAAAATGGGTCTAAAAATTGAATGGTACGATCTTTTTGTTGAGCAGTTTAGTTATTTTTACACTTTTAAGGTCTAGCCACACAAAAGCGCACCAAGGCCGCACCAAGGCCGCACCGAGCCCGGATTCACAATGATTTATTTTACGATCAGGTGTAATTTAAAGCCTAGTATAACATACTTATATCACTGCAATTTTTCATGAAATAAAATTAAATAATAACTTTTGCACCGCATCCCCTATATTTCACCAGCAAAACGCACGGCTGGGGGCTCGTTGAGGTTATGTGTGGCCAGACCTTTAATCGTAACAAAATAATTTCCTAAAAAATGAAAAGTAGTATGTTTAATTAAACAATTTATTAAGTGTTATTGTAATAAGAAATAAAAATATAGTTTCCGCAGTAAACTGTCATTTTATAGCTCTGCAAAACCACTCAATTTTTCAACGTAAATAGACACAAAGAAAAATCTAAAATGTCATGTAGCAAAATAAGCGTTATATAACTCAACCACTATAAAATATATCGCGTTTCTTTTTAAAAGCAACAGCTGCTGATATAAAATTTTCATAACTAAAGTAAAACATTTTTCCGACGCTAGTTTATACCCTATTTAGCAAAAGGTCGTTATTTTAAAGCTTCCGCCTTGATATTTTACAAGAAAAAAATAATATTAAATGTGTACAGGGTATTTTATTTATGAGGAAAAATAGCATATTTTTTTAATTTTCCTATATTTTTTAATTTTAATAAATTCAAGATAGCTCGAGGAATTTAAAAATCATTTAAAATAAAGAATTATACATGAAAAACAAAAGAATTACGACATCAATGTTGCATATTTTAAATTAAACACCATATTTATAATTGTAATTTTGAATTATACGGATCGAAAAAATGGTTTTAATGAAATTAAATGAAGCAGTGCACCTATGTGCGGGCGGTTGGCACTGCAATTAAAAAATCCCGCAAGAATATAGCAATTTGAATTAAAATCCGGTCATTACCGTTTTATATGTGCCATACAGGTTTGAAATTGCGTTAGTTGACAAGAATTTAAGCCGATTATGACCGTAGGGTTTTAACCCAGTGGTTTTATACTCCGGGTGAAAAGGTGCTAACTTTTAATAATTAGCTATGGGTTACCCATTACTCGCATGTGCGTGTGTCATTTAATTTCACTAAAACTATTTTTTGCGATCCGTACCATCCGTCCGATGCCGACCTATGTGCGCGTACCTTAAAGAGTTATATTTTAGGCTAATATTATTTAAATAAATATATCAATATACAAGAAAGGTAATACAGATGATTACCGAATACTTCAAAGTCAATAAAATTTTTACCTATTGGTGGATTTTAATACTAGTTTTTAAAATGAATTATTTATTAGATGACAAACAAAATATTATACAGGGTGTTCGGTAACTTTACGGACAATTTTTAAGGGCCGATTCAACAATTAAAAAAAAATCATATAAACAAATCGGCTGTTCCATGGAAAAACAAAGTAATTGACTTTTTTAGAATTTCAGTTATTATGACTTATAAGGTAACAATGGTTTAAGGCGTTATAGTCTAAGAGCAACCGGATGGCAGACCTTCGGCATTAGAGCTTCACTAAGCCGAGCAAGGGTAGCTATGACGTCAGTCAGGTAAATACCTAAATTTGACCAAATTCGGCAGTATCTTACCAAAGCTGCAAAATTGGCAGACGATTTAGCTGGATGTAATTCGGTGGCAGGCTTTTTGAAAATAAAAATAAAAAAGTCTGCCACGAAATCACAAGCAGCTAAATCGTCTGCGATTGTTATTTTTAGTCACATTTAATATACTCTTCAATGTGTCAAACGGCAGCTTTGGTAAAATACTGGTAAAACGAACTTGGTAAAATTAAGGTATGTACCTGTCTTACTTAAGTGACGTCATAGCTACCCTCGCTTCGCTAAGTGAAGCCCTATTCCATGTAAAGTAGGTATGGGAGTCTTTGAGCAAAATAAGAGCTTCGGTAAAATACACACGGTCTGCTATTCACTGGCTCTTAGACTATTACTGTGTTTATGCATGGTCATTTTTTGCAGTGTCTCGGTTCGCAATTTATTTATACTAGTATACAGGGTGTCTGGAAATTACACGTCCGGATTTCTGTGGGCGATTCTGCATGAAAAATTAATGCAACAAACTTCTATACATTTTTTTTTTTTTGAAAACTCAAACTTAACGGAGATACAGGATATTGAATTGCTATTTTTTCTATTCACTTTTCTTCTAGTGTACTGATTTTCGCCAAATTTTGCATACAAATCACAGTGATCATTTGTATTCGCCCTATTAATTTGATGCCAGTAGTCAATGCCAAAGGGCCTAAACTGTCCTTCACTTTAGAAAAATACTAAGAACTTTTTGAGTAATCCTTTTACTAGTTTGAAAATAAAATTAATACAGAGCATTAAAATATCTTTTAAAAAGGTCCTCTTGTTGCATAAACCTAAAAGAAACGGTTCCGAGAAAAACGACTTTAAAGATTTACGTACGTTTAATTAGAAATTCTGATTTTTAAAACTAACAAAGCAAGCCTTAAAAACAAGTACTTTGGTTAACATGGAAATAAATTATTACATTGTATTATAGGTTTTGATAGATAAAAGTTCTTAAAAAAACCTTTTTTTTTATATTTTCAACAAAAGAAAGTACGACGGCACTTTGTTCTAGTAATTTTTATTTCATATTGTTTGGTTAAGTTATAAAAGGAAAAAAGTTTCCGCTGGGGTAATATTTCTACCATAGTATTTGTTCTAGACTCGAAATAGGAAAAAAATAAGAAAAATTAGACGCCAATGCCGACTAATTAAAAAAAAAAGACGTTTTTTTGTTGTTATTCGTATGTTTTTTGAAATTAAAGATTGTTTTAATATTACAATAAAGTTTAAAGCGGCGTTTGTATATTGGTTAATTTAAAAAAAATAAAATTAAGAAAATTAAAGCCATTTTTCAAAAAGTGCGGCAACTATCCCGCATTTACCCTACATTTATTATTTTTAAAAGTAAGGTAACAAGGTTATAATTCTGAAAAAACAAACTGAACGCCCAAACACAAAGAATAAACAAAAGATTTTTATGGTCTTTTAATAGGTTTCTCATTTTTACGACTAGATATACCATTGCGTTTTATGTTTGGTTTTTTTCACGTAAAGGGATAGACATTTTTACGACATGTAAAACGACGTCTGAGTGAACATCTACGGGTTTTATTTACTTTAAGTATTTCCTGGCTCAGTTTTCCAGAAATTTAATAAACATTCGGTTTCCATTTTTAAGTTCTTAGTGATGCTATAAAAGTATAGTAATAAGAATGTGGCTGGATATGATTTGTTAATAATGCTTTTGTATATGCAAATTAAAAATTTAAAAGGGTCCCTTTATTTTAGTTGTGTTTAAAATTGAATTTATACCTGGTCATTTAAAAACGGAGATATTTTATATGTATGCAGAATAAAGTGTGTTCGAGAAAAGGTGTTACAAATGACATATGGACCAACATATTTTGTAATTAAAAACGAAATTTTGGGAAAACTTGTCGAATGGCGAGTTATAGGTAAAAATATTTAAAAAAAAACATCCTTTTATTTTTAAAAATAGACCAAATATACAAGTAAATGTTATAAAGAATTAAATTTTATGTAAAAATTTCAAGTTAAAGCATTAAAGAAAGAAATATATTTTTGTCACTTTTTTACATGTCGGTTATAAATTAACACTTTTTCTTTTTTTTAATTTTAATTTTCTTTTAAATTTCGCTCTTTCTTGTAATTAAGTTTTAATGCACTATGTAAAAAATTACATTTTTTTTACTTTAATGCTTTAATTTTAAATTTTGACAAAAAAATCAATTCTGTACCACATTTAAACATACAATTTTGTTTTTTTACTCCTTGCTATTTTTATATTTTTACTTATAACTTGCTCTGTATAATACCATCTAAAGTAAAATTTTGTAATTTATATTTTTAGCCCATGCGTACAGTTTTCCCCAAATGATTAATAATTCAAAAATTTTTTGGCCCATTTATTTGTCCTCTTATACCACCTATGCTGGGACACACTGTTGGTTTTTAAGTCAGTATTAGCTAATTTTTGACAAAACGCGCAGACATATTAATTGGAATTTTTAGTTGCGCAATTTTTTAACCAAAAAAATTTTATAAGGTGAGACAAATAACATTTGCCAATATCAAGTTTCTTATTTTAAATACTACATCCTTTATATTATTTAATTTTTGGATTCTTTAAAACATTCTAAATACATTTCGTATACAATGTCCCATACCTCTCTTAAACTGTTTGGAAAATAATAAATGTTTTTAGATTGATTTAAAAAATTAACACTAAAAACAAAGAAAATCATCTGGTTACACAAAAATTCGACTTAAAAACTTGTTAACAACAAAAAAGCATGTCAACGAAGGTAAACGTCTTGGCAACATCCTAATCTTAAGTAGACAGACATAATTTTTCTAACTTTAATCAACATTAATATTTCCGAAACAGTTGGAGATACATAGGTATAGAATATTGTACAGGGTGGCGCCTTTTCATTTACTTTGCAGGGTATAGCGAAAACTGACAGAGATAGAACAAATTTAATTGCACAATCTCGATTTGGATTTTTGAAATAAATTCAGTGGTATAAGTAAATCATGGCAAACTTAATTCGTTTTGGAAAAACAGAATATTTTTCAAACTTTGTCAATTTGGCCTGGCATTAGAGATAGAAAAGTTTAATGGATTTTTACGTAGAATACAATTACGTAACTATATTTTTATTATTGGTTATTTTAAAGTTATAACACAAAGTTGGGTTTTTAAATGGTAAAACCTGTTTATTTTTACATCAATTAAAAGGTCTCCTTATAAGCTATAGGAAATATCACATTTGATGTATCTATTTTTCAATAGTTTTGAAAATATAGTCACCATCCGATTTTTTTAAAAACACCCTGTAAATTATATTACCGTTGCAAATATATTTTAAAGAGATTTAACAAAATACCATATTTGATATATTTATTTCTAATAGTTTTGGAAATATGGCCAAATAAATCTAAAAAATAATAGATTTATCCGCATTAAGATTTGGAATCTCATATTTCCGAAACTGTTGGAAAAAGTCATTTTAAATTTGATTAATTCTTAAAGGTCTTTGAAATGACTTTTTAGTGATGATAAAATATACAGAGTGTTTAATTTAAAAAATGCCATTTTGTTATCGAATTCCTGTGGATAGCAATATTTCCAAAAAATATGAAAAATTTAATATATTTAATGTGGTATTTTTTACGGCTTTTAAGAAGACCTTTCAATTGGTGATAAAATATACAGGGTGTTCTATTAAAAAAACTAACTTTGTGGTATAACTTTAAAATAAAAGCGAAAAGAAAAAATATATGTACGCCACTGAATTCTCAAAAACTTCTCTATTTCCATTTTTTTTCTATTTACTATAGTATCAAGCGAGTTACAAGTGCTTGGCTAAATTGACAAAATTTAAAGGACACTCTGTATCTTCAAAACAAATCCAGTTAGTCATGATTAGGATTACCATCCGTCCCTATATATCGGTTTTCACCGTTATTAGGCCCTATGTCCCGACGTCCCGATTTCATGGCGAAAAGTCCCGATTTACGATATCGGAACTTTTTTGGAATTTTTATAAACTCCTTAACCAGTTATTAGTTTTCAAAAAAACAAATAAATATCATAATTTATCGAATTATGTAAATACCTATTTCCATTTCCTTTAAATAATGTCAATTCAGAGAGAAGTTTTCATGCATGGCAAGTTAGCGAACGTACGATAGGAATCGACTATTAGCAGAATCTGTCGAAGCAATTTTGCAATATCAGTATAATTTTGAAATGTTGCTGATTTTTTAAATATAATAAAGCCCAAGAAGATATACGTAAGTTATTGAATTTGTGTCAAAAATTAAAATCGAGATTGCGCAATCAGATTCGTTCTATCTCTTTTAATTTTCACTATACCCTGCAAGGACAACGAAAAGGCGCCACTTTGTGCACTAAATGTGTTTAGAATGTTTTAAAGAACCCAAAAATGAATTAATATACAGAGTGTTATATTTAAAATTGGAAAGTTGGTACTGGCCACCGTTACATATCTTACCCTGTATATTTTTGTTGGTTAAAAAAACATGCAACTTAAAATTGCGATAGCTAGGCCCGAGGGTTTTTTTTAATGCTTACATTTATTTATTATATAAAAAAAATCAATTGGCTAATGCACACTGTATATTAAATGGTTAAGTTTTGATAATGATATGTTGTTTTAAATACAACACCCGACTACTTTTTAATGAGTAAAGATCACATATCATGTTCCGTTTGGTTTACAAGTTACTTTATTTTGTTCCGTTCCTCTGATCGTATTAGGTTTCTAACTATAACAGCCTGTAACTTGAAAACAGTGCATTTCCGGACCTATTTTCATATTATATAATTAAGCATATCATAAATTGCTCTTCATGTACACTCCTCACAAAAATTATCGCATATGCTGTATTTTTTCTACTGGGTGTTGCTCCGTCGAACAGGACATAGGGAATCCCATGTAAATTTTTAAGTGGTCCAATATTGGCTCCCCTAATTATTTTAGAAGAAAATATTATAAGGATTTTTTAAAGAGCACAAAAAGTTGTACCCAGTGAACAAATTTCAGATTTTCTTAGTCCGCCAGCTAAGAGATAAAAGCTAAAATAATTTACGAATCGCCTATCCTCTTACGCGCCCTGAATTATTAGAAGCTTATTAATAAAATACCAGAAAAAGTATTTAACCTCTTATTCTTAAGTTGTCAGATCAATGTCACATCATTTTTAAAAAATGAACTACTCAAATCAAGAAAAAAATCACTATTATAAAATGGTTTTATCAGGGAAATAGTTATCGAAGAGTAGCGGACATTTTTTAGCCTATTTATTTTCCCAATAGGCCAATACCAAGTAAATACACAATAGAACGGACGATAAAAAAATTTGAAACTACAGGCACAGTAATCAATAATTGCAAATGTGAAGAAAATCGACGTGAAAATCAGAGACAAATTGTACAAAACGAGAGGGATTTAGACGTGATACTTTGTGTAGAGGAGGCCGAAGGAAACATTACTACGAGACAACTGGAGGACATTACTGGACAAGACCAAAAACACATAAATACCACGCTTACAAGTACGAAAGATACCAATAATTAAGAGACGGAGACGAAATACGACAACAGGAATTTTGCTTTGAGATAACGGAGAGGACAAACACTGACAGAGGTTTTTTACAAAATATTTGCTTTACTGACGAATCCACTTTTACATTGAACAACAAACCCAACATTCAAAATTGCCGGTACTGGAATAACGAAAATCAAAATCGATTTGTTGAGACAAGGACTCAATATCCATAAAAAATTAATGTTTTGGCGGGAATTTTCGGCCACCATATCCTTGGACCATTTTTTCTTGACCGAAATTTGAATGCGGAGTACTTTCTGGAACTTTTAGAGGAACAAATTTTGCCTGCTTTGAATAAGCTTTCTCGAAAAAATCAAGAGATTTGGTATCAAATGGATGGCTGCCCAGAACACAGTACCAGAGCTGTGCGCGAATACTTGAACAACGCATTTAATAACGACATCATAGGCCCGAACCACGCAATATCTTGGCCAGCCAGGTCTCCGGATCTTTCGCCAAACCATTTTTTTCTATGGGGACATTTAAAAACTAAGCTTTATACCAATACAAAATATAAAAATTTAGACCAGCTAAGGAATGCCAGAATATCGATGTACCAACTAGCCAACGTAAGAAATGAGTTTTATAATAGTTTGGGATATTGTTTGGCAGTTAATGGAGGAATATTGGAGCATTTGATTAAATCCTAATATTTTCGTCATAAATTAATTTCTAAATGTAGACAAATTTGTTTAATTGACTTGCGTAACTGTGAGTGCATGTGTTGGAAGCTGTAAACTAAAATGAAATGCAAGGATTCTTTTTTAAATTCTCGTATAAAAATTGTTTAGTTTTGGCAATGGCATTAAATATTAATAATCTAAATTGTCACTGATAAATCGATATTGTGTTTTTATTATTGATTTCTAGAGCACAGGTTGCATAATGAGAGACTACGTTGCCGAAGTATTTAAGCAGTTAATTCTTTACTGGTTGGTTGAAAAATGCTCAAATTTTTATTTTGGGTGGAACTTATTGTGCTCTTCAATAAATCCTAAAGGCATTGTTTTTTAATAATTAGGGGAGCCAATATTTGACTACTTCAAAATTTACATGGGATTCCCTATGACGGAGCAACACCCGGTATAGGTTTTAATACAAAAATGCTTTATTTAAAATGACCATATCATCTCTTTTAATAATTAGGTTATTAAGACAATTTAAAAAGGAAATGTTAGGGAAAGGTAAAGCTATAACTTGCGCGTAACCGTTATTTATTGTTGACAATAACTACAAGGTGATTAACATCTTAAAAGAAAACTAATATTTATTAATCGCCCTGTATGATGTGCCTTTAAAAGGAAATAATTAAATTTGTGATAACAATATTCTGTATAACCAAGTAGGTTTTGGGATATCGGCCCGTATTGCAATAACAAAACAAGCACCCGTGTTTACATGCCGGTATTTACGTTAGACTGTCTGTTTTCCTCACATTGCTTATGTATTGTATGTTATTTCGCTGATCCGGTATAAGAAATTATTAAGGGTGTAATCGAGGGGCTTTTGACTGAGGGAAATACCGGTACACTTGGGGGGCAATCAGTATGAATATATAGGGAATCATAGATAAGAAATCCTGGTGAATACATGGAAAATCCTAGGGAGTACATGGAAAAATCCAGGGGATACATGGCCAAAATACTAGGTCAAAAGGAGAATACCTGTACAAATTTGGTCAGTAAAAGCTCCTCGGGTGTAATTTGTTTACAAATTAAATTATTCCCTTTCAAGAAAACATCATACCGGCCAATTATGGATTTTTTTTTTTTTTTTGAAACTTTTAATCAAGATATTGGATAGTAAGTCCTTTAAAAAATGTCGAAATCTCCTTGGTTTCCAAGTTACAGTGGTTAAAATTCAATTTTTATTTTTGTTTTTTTGCCATATTGCATTTATTTTTTAATCCAATAAGTTAAAACATTTGGCACACGAATCGAGCTGTGCAAATTCTAAAATTTTAAGATAAAAGTACCCTTTTTCTTTAGGCCGCCAGAGGACACTTTACCTAAAACTTAAAATTTATTTACATTCTAACTTTTGGAGGCGGCATTTTATAAACAATCAAAAACCTAAAAAATAAGGTCCTCTTTATTAAAGTCGATAAACCCCACCGTTTAGGCACCATTCAACATCAAAGTTTTCATCAAATCAAATTACACAAAATAAGAAAAAAGCTTCATATTAACATATGTCGCGTCTAAGTTTTTGAACTATGGGGTGTTAAAGATTGAAAAAATTTATATTTTTTTAATATTTAAGACACCGTAGTTTAAAAACTAAGACGTTTAGGACATATGTTTATAGAAAGTTTTTTTATTTTAAATTGTAGAATTACTCTTAAAGTTTGTCGGTTAAGTTACTGGTCACCCTGTATGTATGTGGGTAGTTTGATTGAATTTGATAAGAAATTTGATGTCGATTGGTGCCTAGACGGTGGGGTTTATCGACTATAATAAAGAGTACCTTATTTTTAAGTTTTTAATTGTCTATGTAATGGCGCCCCCAGCTTTGCAATATCTGTCAAAATAAAAAGTTATAAAGTAAATAAATTTTAGGTATTAGGTAAACTGCCCTCTGGCAGTAATATTAAAAAGTACTTTTATCTTAAAATTTAAAAATCTGCAAAGCTTGATTCGTGTGCCAAATGTCAACTAGATTGGTTAAAAAATAAATGCAATTTGGTAACCAAGGAGATTTCGACATTTTGTCAAAGGACTTACTAACATTATTTTACATTGCAGAATGACGCCTTGCAATTTTCTAACGCATTTTTCAAACACCCTGTATATTTAACAGTAAATAACAACAATTACGCCAAAATTATGTTTTTAATTTTCCTTTTTTTTTTTTTTTTTTGTTTAATTGTCTTCATAACCTAATTATTAAATTAGATTAGGACGTTATTTATGTTCGGATCCTAAATTATTTCTTTTTATTCTCTAAAAGGGCATTTCGCTTGTCTATGCCGATAAAATTGTTATTAATCATTTATCCAGTTTCTAAAAGCGATATATTTCTTAAAATAATTTTTTGTTTTAAGAGTTTTCTTGTCTCTTATTGTCTAATATGTTTTATTTATCTAGTTTTTCTTGCAATAAAAAACTGAAGAAAAACAATCTCCAAATTAAATAAATAGTACCTATATACTGGTTGTTTTTCAGGATTGTGTATTTATTTTTTTACTTAAAAAATATATTATATTTATATTTGGTAGGTCCGCATTTGATGAAATTGTGCATTTTTGGTTCTATTCACATTTCACATTTTATATATATTTCTGTTTAATCGTAAGTAAATTTCAGACGGCATCACCAGTATAGTTTGGCCAACTTTTATAGAATATGACATTCTGAATTCAACGTCCTCTAATGTAATGGTTTAAAAATACTGCTTAAACATTTTTTTATTGCAATTTGTAGTTTCATAAAAATGTTATATTTTGCTCTATTTTAAATCTAGTCGCTGTCAACAATAATTTTGATTGTCTTTTGATATTTTATAATTAAAAACAAAATTAAAGTAATAAAATGAGAAATAGGGTTAAACAAATATCCAATCTTTTTACCATTCGTTTTTGAAACACAACACAATATTGAAAAAAAGTACAGATAGACAAAGTTTTGGTTATAAAATTGCTTGCAGAGACAATAATTTTTAAAACATAAATTTTAAGGCTAGGATCAAATGCATAAAAGAACACTAAACCTAAAAATAAAAATATAGAATTTCGCCTAATAAAATATATGTCTCTTGCATTTTATAACAAAATATGGTAAAACGCTTCCAGCATTATCCAAAATTAAATTTCTTTAAAAGATCGTAACATAAAAACGCTTTTTTGTTATTAGATATTTATAAGCATGTGGGTTTTATCTCCGTTAATGTTGGTAATACTAAGAGCGGTTTTTACAATGTCGAGTTAATCCTTGAGTTAGTGTACTCCTCCCTAGAAACGAACCATATTTGGTAAGTCTAGTTGACAACAGGGGCAGTCATAAGGGAGGGGGCCATGGGGGCCATGCCCCCTCCTTTCATGCCACATCATTTGTAACCGTTTCATATTTTTTTACCCTAACACACCTAATTGCAAATATCGGCCTTTAATGATGGCTGACAATGCGTTTGACAGCTTTTAAAATTTAGCTAACAATTAAATCACATAATAATTTAACCCTGAGTTCCAAAATTTTTAACGCAGTTTTATTTTTTTTTCTGGCTTAGAACAACATTTATTAGGTTAGCTGCGTAATTATTGGTACTACAAAAAATAAACTTTACTACAATCATTAGTAGCGTTTGTAGTTATAAATGAGATAAAAAAGTTTTGAACAATTGTTTTGTCTTCCCATGGCTATGTTATTTTTAAATATTTTTTGACTTATATGGGATTAAGATTATTTTTTTCTCGTCGCTATAATAAACTACAATCAATTTTGAGTTTATTCCAAAATTTTTAACGCAGTTTTTTTTTCTGGCTTAGAACAATATTTATTAGGTTAGCTGCGAAATTATTGGTACTACAAAAAATAAACTTTACTACAATCATTAGTAGCGTTTGTAGTTATAAATGAGCTAAAAAAGTTTTGAACAATTGTTTTGTCTTCCCATGGCTATGTTATTTTTAAATATTTTTTGACTTATATGGGATTAAGATCTTTTTTTCGTCGCTACAATTAACTACAATCAATTTTGAGTGTATTCCAAAATTTTTAACGCAGTTTTATTTTTTTTTCTGGCTTAGAACAACATTTATTAGGTTAGCTGCGTAATTATTGGTACTACAAAAAATATACTTTACTACAATCATTAGTAGCGTTTGTAGTTATAAATGAGCTAAAAAAGTTTTGAACAATTTTTTGTCTTCCCATAGCTATGTTATTTTTAAATATTTTTTGACTTATATGGGATTAAGATTTTTTTTCGTCGCTACAATAAACTACAATCAATTTTGAGTGTATTTCAAAATTTTTAACGCAGTTTTATTTTTTTTTTCTGGCTTAGAACAACATTTATTAGGTTAGCTGCGTAATTATTGGTACTACAAAAAATAAACTTTACTACAATCATTAGTAGCGTTTGTAGTTATAAATGAGCTAAAAAAATAGGTTTTTTTCTAAAGCGGGCGCTGGAACCCGATGAAGCTCAAAAATTCTGGGTAAAAATGCTTTTTAAATCCTATTATACGTATTTTAGAAAATGGGATTAAAAGACTATCCTAAATTAATTTATTTTTAGAGTAACACTGACATAATGGTAACAAGTTTACTTTGAGATATAACTTTTTAAACTTATATTTTAGGTATAAAAAGTAAAAAGAAAAATGATTTGCTTGCGATGTTAAATACTCGTTAAATATACATTAAGATTATTATTAGAAATTTTATAATAGAATAATTATCTAAACGTAATAGCAACTCATAAATGAGACAAAATAATAATAATTTTGTGCAAGTTGAGCTGCTACAAAAATCAAGACTTTCAATTTATGACAGCCTGGCGTTTTATTAATGGTATATTTTACACAATTTTTTTTCTTTATGTATTGAAAAAAAAGTATTAAATGATTGCAGTGGCAACGCTAGGGCCTAAGAGAGGCCAAAGGTGGCCCGCTTTCTCCCTAACATATTGCAGGCCCCCTTAAAACATTACCTGTGATGTAATGGTAAAATCAATATTAATTAAAAAACTGCTAAAGGAATGCAAATAGCGGTTCTAAGCAGGTGAGGGTCTTTTTTAGTTATCAAAAATGTTTCTATTGGCATAGACATCTTGCCCCATGTTAAAAAAGTAACTGCTTTTTTTTGTTTGTCACTTTTTTCATTTATACTTGTTAAGCACAGGTATTGAGATATCGGCCAGTAAAACAACAAAAAAGGATGTATGTGACTAATCCAATCAGAAATGTTTACATGCAGGTATTCACGTTAGATTTTACTTTTTCTTCCATTGCCTATGTGTTATGTTATTTAACTGGTTCGTACACATGTTGACCATCCCTACAAATGCTGATTTTGGTAAAAATGAATGTATATTGATATCCTGTTGCACTTAAAAGTGTTTTTTTTTTTAATTTTAAAAGTTAATAAAAAATGGGTCATAACCAGAACAATTTTTATTTTTTTTTATGTTTTAGTATACTTCGTTACCTGGTTATACAGGGTGTTCCTTAAATACTACATGATTAAATTTAAGGAGGTGATTCTTGGACTCATTTAAAGAAAAAACTTTGAGTCTTTAAATTAACTATATATATCCCATTTTTTAAAATATGTATAATAGGATTTAAAAAGCATTTTTTACCCAAAATTTTTGCCCTTAAAAGGAAATATGTTTACATAGTAGACTGATTTAAAAAAATCATTTTTTAAATTATATCAAAAATGTTGTTGGACATGATGAAAAAAATCCTGTGGAACAGGGCACAGCTCTTAATATTAATAATAAGAGGTCCCGTTTGATAAATATTACTGTCCCATATAATTAACATGAAAAGCTTGTTTTTTTGAGTTTAGAATTTTATAACTCTTTTATGGTTCATCAAAAAGGCTAGACAAAACTATTTTCTTGTATAAAATTGAGCACCACATACCCTGCACCGCATTTTAACAAGTAAGCAAACCTTTTTTTAATAATAATTTACAAAAACTTATTAAACAAAAAATAACAATCTAGTCGTAAGTTTATTCACCTATTATTCACAAGATGTAACAATAAAATTAATTTTACACTTTTTAATACTTATTAAATTACTTTTTTGTATTGTTTGTTTACAAAAAGTAACCTTTAACCAAACTTAATTTTTATACGTTATGAACAGAAATAAAAAGTGACGCCCGTAAACTCAAAGCTTGGCTCGGGGAACATCGGCGCTACCGATACACGTATGATTTCATTTGCTGGACATTTTTCAGACCGTACGAGACACGGTTGTGGTACAATGCGGGTCTTCTGAGACATCGTGCGGTTATGTGTGGCCAGACTTTTACCTATACTACACTAAAAGTTTGTAAAAAAGTGTACAGAAATAAGTAGAAATATCTGGTTCATTTAAACAAAGAGATATACATACATAAAAAAACAGACTTAGCTTGACAAAAATGCTTTGTATATTTTTGGGGGCATGAAAAGTGCTTTGATTTTTTCGAATTAATTTGCCCCACTTTCCTCTATCACCGTGAAATCGGGCTCGGTGCGGTTATGTGTGGCCCGACCTTAATCCGGTGTTGCATATTTTCAAATACTTGGCGACAAGTTGCCCACCGAAATGGCGTTTATTGTCGATTTTGGTCGGTGAACAATCTTCGACAGAAATATCAACGCCCTATTCATTCTCCTAAGCTTGTTGTGTGTACTGCAATATCAGCAAGTGGAATTATTGGTCCATATTTATTTAAGAATAATAAAGGAGTTGCCGTGACAGTTAGAGCTGATAACTATTCTGAGATGCAACAGGGAGTCTTGGTCCCAGCTCTTCAACAATTTGATGGACACCATGCTACGACCTGGTTTTAACAACACGGAGCCACTTGCCGCTCTGGCACAGTATCCATAGACTTGTAGAAGGAAATGTTACTCCAAATGACTATTTTTTGTGGGGTTACCTAAAATCAAGGGTCTATGAATGTAATTCAACAACATAAGACCAGCTTAAACAAAACACGGTGCAAGAAATAAATGCTATTCCGCCAGCAACTTATCGCCAAGTTTTTGAAAATATGCAATTTCGGATTCAAGAATGTTAGCAACGTGAGGGACGTCACTTGGACAACATAGTTTTTAAGTCATAAATATTTTCATTACTACTTGTAGTTTAAAATGATATCAATAAAATATGTGTAAGTTTTGTAATTTTGTTTTATTAGATATTGAAACTGCTCATACAGTTAAGGCCCACCCTGTATATTCTGCTTTTGAAGGCAAGGTTGCATATTTTCATTTTGATCCAACTATAAGGATAATACCTTAACATAATTTTTAAAAATTTACAAATAATGGTTATTTTATAAACCTAGCTTTTTAGTTTGTTAAGCCGTATCTTTTAGATGTTTTTCAACAAGCTAAATATTTGATGGTTCTTTTATATTTTCAAAATGCATTTAATTTTAATGACGGCATGTGGACTGTTAAAAAAATCAATCTTGTATTTTATTTTTATTTCGGAATCTCGATTTGAATAAAGCTTGCACAAATCAATCATAATTAGCATACAAGAAGCAGGATAAGCAAATATAAGCAATCCATAAAGAAAAACACCTTAAATATTACTTTTTTTTTAAATAACCTTTTAAATTCAAAAGACATGCAATTAACGTAGCGGACATAAAAATCTGATAAATAAGGCGATATAAATACGTCTTTTTTAGGCCTTACAGAATTCCGGCCCGAGTCATTTTATTTTTCATTTATACCAAAGAACATCATCTGATTTTTAAACTCGGGGTTTAAATAGGGCCTAAGGGCGCTATGTTTGCGTTTGCGTTTTCTTTTTACTCTTTTTTTTCCGAAAATAATAGGGTATAAACATGGCTTTGGGGAGCAGCTGCAAGTTTATTGTCCTATTATTAAAAACATCACATTACTCTTGTTGTTCACCTGACATAAGGATTCGCATTCTTTAAACTGTTTTTTGTTTAATATGGTTTTAAATAAAAAAGAATATTTCACTAAATAATTATAAGTTTCTCCATTCTTATTTTTTTTTATAAAATCGAAAAGTCAAAGATAAAGTTTGTTTAAAATCTAAGCGAAAATCAAAACATATATTTTTATTATAATGAAGGCAGTGGTATACCACTTTTTATGTATATTTTTATACATCTATCACAGACGGATCTAGTGGAAATTAAATATTTTCTTTAATTTATAGACGTATGCCAAATTTGTCAAAAACATCTTTTGGGTACAAAAATTATTATACAACAATTATTATTTTTTTAGAATTTCAACACCCTCTAAATTCAACACAGTAATGTTCATATAAAGCAAAAACATACACACGGTTTGCAGATAGGGTTTACAAAAAACAAATCGATCCAATATTTAAGTTTTCGAAAAAAGTCCTAAATGAAAATGTTTGCTTGTAAAAAATATACGATTGCCATTTTACATAGGTATATACAGGGCTTTAAAAACTTAAAAAAATATCAATTAACTTCCTTCGTACAATTTTTGAACTAAAGTGTGAGTGGGTTTAAACAAAGGAAAATGGTTTTTGCAGAAGTGCTGACCATTTTCTTGTTCTTCAAAAAATTTGGGAGATTAAAAATAAACTTCATCAATGAGGTGACCGATTTATTGTATTCATCGTTTCCCATTGAAATATTTCAAAGGTGGGGACCTTTTTTTTAAAGATTTAGGGGAGACAAAATTTCCTTATTATTTCATTTTTTCCCACTTGTCCCCTTTATGATTAAAAAGTGGTCACTTTAACTAATAGCCACATAGCCACTCTCCAAGCTTTCACTAAAACAGTGCTGGAGTGCGTCAGAGTTCAGTACTGGCAACAACTTTGTTTCTTTTCTACATCATGGACCATCTCTTTTCCACAACCAATTACATTCATAGCTTTTCTAACGACAGTACCCTTCATTTCAGTTTTTAGGTTCTTAAAACAATCGCTAAGCCTGACTTGTAAAGCAAACGGAGGGCGATGCAGATATTTATTTCATAGGACCTTAAATTTAATATTTGGTTTGGGCGCCAAAAATCTTGTTCAATTTAAAGCATTAAAAACACAATCATGTTCCTTGTCGCTGAAAAAGTTATCCAACACTCACTCTTTACTTATGAGTTGCCAAGATTTGCAGAGCAAACACACATTTAACCTTATAACACATTTAAGAATAACCTAACTGGCATAACACATTTACCCATATAAATAAAACGGAAGCAAATGCTTTTGCTTAAGTTTTTTCGAGATAAACACATTTAGATTTAATGCAGCAAAAAAACGGAATTAGACTATAAGCATTTTTAGTTCTTTGATACGACCAATATTGTATCTATAGCCACGGTGGCTTCAATAGAGCTTGGATTTCTTTTAAAAACCAAAAAGTATTTTTCTTCTTTTCATTTATGCACTTTGTATGTATTTCAATTTCGACCCTATCTGGAATATTTACAGTTCACATGTCTGGAGAATGGCGTCCCCCACAATCCTCAGCATTCTTGACTCCATTCAAAGAAGAGCTGTTCGTCTAATTCATGATCCTTTACTTATTGAAAAACTTCCTTCTCTTGCCCATCGTCGGGCTGTAGGGGATCTATCGCTCGAGGAATTGTTCAGTAGAATCCCTCCACTTGCAATTTCCAACGAAAAAACTCGTGGTGCAGCACGTATTCTATGTGGTCCTGCTAAACAGACCCCGAACTTCACACTTTGTTTGTTTTTTTATCCATAGAGTTTCTAAAGGGTTAAACCTGCTGCCAGCGGAGGTCTGCCTCCAAATCTTTAAGTTCTTTAAGTCCCGTGTTAACAGGCTGTTTTTAACCTCTCTGAAGACAACCACCTTATGTTAGTATTTGGGCTTTTAGCCTTCGTAAATTGTCCAGAAATAAAAAAAAGCAAAAATGGCGATAAAGTAAAAAAATATATAGAAGCTAAGGATATCTTGTTTTGCTATACAGTGTGAATTTCAAAATATAGGAGCATACTTCTGTGTGCTACATAGTTTATAAATTTCTACGGGATATCTATTACAGACCATGTTAGTATTTCTACACTTATTGGTATAAAAATATGTATTTAAACCCTCGTGCTTTGCAACACCTTGGCGTGTTACAGCGGATGTACCAAGTCCATGGTGAATAACACAACAACCAATAGTCATTTACGGTTTTGTATTTAACCGTAAAACAATAATATTTTTATGGGAAGACTCTGTTTTTATATTATTTCCCATGGTCAAAGCACAGCCACTTTGTTAAGTTCCTATTAGGCACGCCAAACGCATCAGGTGAAAAGTGGATAACATGACAAGCAATTTACCTGTAAAAACTGGACAAATTATGTTGTATAATACTGCTACAGAAAGAAATAATTTCACTTTTTCTTACTTAGTACAGGATAACGCCTTTTTGTTGACCTTGTAAGGTACAGGAAAAACTAAATGAGATAGAACAAATCTAATTGCACATCTCGATTTTGAGTTTTTAAACAAATTTCAATGGTAGTAAAATAAATAAAAAACAAAGCAAGTTCCTTGATTTGTTTTGGAGATAAAAGTGTCTTTTAAATTTTGTCAATTTGGCCAGGTACTTGTAACTCCCTTGATATTAGAGATAATAAGTTTGGAGGTTTTTACGTAGAATCAGTGTTACATATTTCAATGTTATAATAAAAGAGTTATTTAAATAGAAAAGCCTATATATTATATTACCGTTAAGAAAATATTTTAAAGATGTTTAACAACATACCACAGTTTATATTGTTTATCTCTTTATAGTTTTATCTTATTTTCTCTATAGGAGAAAATATGACCATCTAATTCTAAAAATAGTAGGTATTACATACATACGCACTAAGATTTGGAAGCTCATATTTTCGAACTGTTAAAGAAAATTATTTTAAATGTGGTAAATTCTTAAAGGTCTTTTAAATGGTAAGACAATGTACGGGGTGTTTTGTTTAAAAGCGCCATTTTATTATCGAACTTCGATCGATGGCTATATTTTCGAAACTATGAAAAAAATATATATGAAATGTTTTTTTACATCTTTTTAAGAGAACTTTCTACTGGTAAAAATATACAGGGTGTTCCATTAAAAATCCAACTTCGTGTTACGACTTTAAACTAAAAGTCAAAGAAAAAAATATGGGTTAAAATCCCTTAAACTTTTATATTTACTTTAATTCTATTTTAAATATCAAGCTACAAGTGCCTGGTCAAATTGACAAAATTTAAATAACACTCTGTATCTTCAGAACAAATTCAGTTAGCCATGATTTACTTTACCACTAAATTTGTTTTAAAAATCAAAATCGAGATTGTGTATTCAAGACCCCGTTGTTAGTAGTGGAAAAAAAAACTTTTTTGTGTCCTCAAAATATTTTGGGGTGGTCAGTATATGAAAATGTAAATGAAGTTGTTTTTATTAGATGCCAACTTTCTTTATGCACTTCAAATATTTTT